>PVJL010020953.1:0-11247 GCA_004026885.1 Lyroderma lyra
CTCAAAGGCAAGGGAAGTAAAAGCAAAAATAAATGAATGGGATTTTATCAAACTAAAAAGCTTCTGCACAGGAAAAGAAACCATCAACAAGGCAAAGAGACAGCCAACTGAATGGGAGAAAATATTTGGAAATAACGCATCAGATAAGGGTCTAATATCTAAAATATATAAAGAACTAATAAGGCTTAATAACAAAAAATCAAACAACGGAATTATAAACTGGGCAGAAGAACTAAACTGGCATTTCTCCCATGGAGAAGTACAAATGGCCGGCAGACAAATGAAAAAATGCTCAACCTCATTAGCTATCAGGGAAATGCAAATCAATATCACAGTGACTTATCACCTCACACCTGTTAGAATGGCTATTATCAACAAGAGTAGAAATAACAAGAGCTGGAGAGGATGTGGAGAAAGAGGGACTCCGGTACAGTGCTGTTGGAATGAAAACTAGTAGAAACACTGAGGAAGGCAGTGTGGAGGTTCCTCAGAATACTGGAAATGCAGTTCCCATTTGACCCAGCAATCCGTCTCCTGGGGGTCTACCCAAAAAACCTGAAAACCTTTGTCCACAAAGACTTATGTCCCCCAATGTTCATTGCAGCACTGTTCACAGTGGACATAACATGGACACAAACAAAGTGCCCTGGGACAGATGACTGGAAAAGAAGCTGTGGTACATATACACAATGGAATATTACTCAGCTATAAGAAAAAATGAAATAGTGTCATTTGAATCAAAATGAATGATCCTGAAGATCATCATACTTAGTGAAATAGGTCAGAGGGAAAAAACAAAGAACTGTTGATTTCACTCATATGCGGAATATAGAACTGAAAGGAACAAAAAGATAAGAAATGAACAAACAAAAACACAACCTACTATTGACATAATCAATAGTTCAATGTTTATTTGGGAATGAGTGGGTTAGGAAGGGAAAAAATGGGACGGGGTGTGGGAGGACAGATGGGAAGTTAACTATAAGGTGTTGGAAACAGAACTCACACTGGGTGGTGAACTTATTTTACAATAAGTTGATAATGCGCTGTAGAATTGTATGCATGAAACCTATGTTATCCTTGCTAAAGATGTCACCCCAATAATTCTAACAATAAAAATGAATTTTAAAACTTTTCTCCAAAGTTTTTGAAGTAAAATATCCAACGAGCTTCATATAAGGCAGGCCTGACCAACCTGTGACCCAGGATGGCTTTGAATGTAGCCCAATACAAATACTTAAAAGGTAAAAACTTGTGGTAATTTTTTTGTATATATTATGAGCTATTGTTAATATTAATGTATTTTATGTGTTACCCAAGAGAATTCTCTTTCCAATGTGGCCCAGGGAATCCGCAGTGATAGATAACACTCACATAAACGATTGTCCTTTAATGAAAGTAATAATTCAAAACACTTGTTTAACTTAACACTTCTATTCTACTCAAAGTTCTGTTAATCCTTTGCTTTTTGGGAAATCTTGATTATTCTTTTGCTTTTTCTTAAGAAAATTCTAAAAGATGACACACATATTTTATTGAAATTTGATTCTTCACAGTAATAGTGCCAGGTTTTAATTAAATTTGAAAGTTGAATTGAAGTTAGATGTTAAATGAAATCCAGCATACTGATTGTTTTTATGTGTCCCACATGTTCTTCAGAAGGAACTGTGAATTTGGGCAGATGATAATGATTAGACAGCAAAAGAGTTAATAAAAACAAACTTGAGTGGGCTAGCAGGAACCAAATTTAGCTGAGCTTAGTTAGCTACAAATAAAAGAAATCATATGGCTACTGCTCTGTCAACAGTGAGCCTGATCTCGGAGAAATTAGCTTACCTGAGCTTGGCTAGCTGCAAGGTAAAGTTTACTGTGGCCCGATTCTATCTGTGATTTTTCACAGGTGACCACATCTTGATATTGAAGCATCTGCCTGTATATTTTCTGTATAAGAAGAGCTAACCAAAAGTTCAGGGCAACTGTGTGCCTTGGACTCTGCTACATTAATCTGCCATGCCCATACTTCTCTCTTTGAATAAAACTTTCCAATTTTGATTTTCAAATCCCTCATGAACTTTTCACATTCTGTCAATAGTCACGGGTATCCAATAACCAGAAGCTAAGACATTACGTGAGTAACTGTTGCTGGTTCCACAAATTAAATATAACCTTTTAATTTTGTTGATGTTCATAAAAATCTCTTCAGTGCTTGGAGGTTGGATGCAAGATAATGACGGGATAGGAGGTCCCTAATGTCTCAACCAGAAATCACAATTTAACGGCCCCAGGATCCAAGAAAGAGGACTCTGAGTGACAAAAAGTGTAGCTGAGAAATCCATGTATTGCAAGTAAACACCTGAAGGTTGGAGAGAAGGCGGCGAGTAAGAGAGAGAGGAGGGATCAAAGACAGATCCCAACAGGACCCGATCGGGGGTGACCATCCAGGAGCAGTGCAGTGCATGGGAGGGGGAGAGGACAAGAGGTGACAAGAGGAAAAGCCCTAGCAATGTGGCAGAACAGTGGGAGTCGTTGGGGAGCTGGGCTGGGGAGCTGGAATTTGGAGGGGAGAGTTGGGGACAGAGCTTGGGAGCCAGCCTCTGTAACTTTTGAGTGTTAGCAGGGCAGAGCAAGGACTCTGAACTGCACAGACGACATTGTGGCTCTAGACTCTCTTGGGAAACACAACGCAGGCACGCATGGCTCCTGCGGAGGCATGGGATTCCTGGTCGCAGCCCGCAGTTCCTGTTTACAGCCCACAGCGGGGGCTAGGTGGCTGCCAGGCGGACAGCACACGACCCCTGCACTAGGCTGCGGCTTCCATTCCTGCCCACTGTGAAGATTGACCTGCTGCTGGCGCTGCTCCTGTGGCTCCTGCATGGGGTTACAGTTGCCATACCGCACGCTGCAAACACAAACTGGCTCCCTTTCTACCGCGGCGTCAAAACAATATCTTCTGTCTTGTGTGCATGCCTGCTCGCATGCCCCTGACTCATAAAATTAGTTTCAGTCCACAGACTCTGCCCCAAGAATTGGTGGCTGGAGAAGACCTGGAAAGAAAGGCGATTTTCATAGCATTCGCCCCAGCCAGCAGGAGGAGCCTCGGCTCGCATCACCCAGCTTCCCCAGCATAGGGCAGAAGGAGGAGTTGTCCCAGTGTGCTTTTCTTGGCATCTTACCTTTCCTACAGCCTCCCCAACAAACAAAATGCAGGAAGTGAAGGGACCATGACAGATGCACACTGACTCCAAATGTAGCAGGAGACCAGAAATAAGAAATAGACAAACCCTCTCTCCCAAAATGGCCCCCTGCAGTGCCACCTTGTGTCTTCCCTACACCAAGACTCCACAAAAGTACCAATCTTGGCTTTCGGGTACTACTATAGGACATAACACACTCATGTCAATGAGGAAGAACCCAGCATACAGGATGAATTCCTTAAAACTTAAACTCCTCAAAAATATCAGGAAATTTATCAAGACAGCCTGTTAGATCTAGAAGTTTCTGGCAGAGAACTTCAAGTAGCAATTCTAAAGGCTCTGAGAGAAATGAAAACATACTGGCAGAGTACCATGGCTGATTTAAACAACATAAATAAGGAGATGAATGACGTAAATCAAAACTCCATGAACAAAAGGAACAATTTAACAAAGAAATTCAAACCCTAAGGAAGATTGAGTTAGAAATGTGAGAGATAGATAGGACAATAAAAGAAGTGAGAAACTAAATAATGCCATAGGAAACAGGGCAAACCACATGGAGGTCATAATTACTGATATTGAAAATCAGAACATGGAAACAGTTAAGAAAGAGGAAGGGAGGGAATATAGAAGCAAAAGGATTGAAAGAATTCTGCAAAAACTATCTGACTCCATGAGACAAAACAACATTAGGATAATAGTAATCGAAGAATGGGTAGAGCATTCTACAGAGAGCACACTCAAACAAATACTAGATGAGAACTTTCCAAACCTATGGAAAGACCTGGAACCACAAGTAGAAAAAGAAAACAAGTCCCCTGAAAACAAGGACCCTGACAGATCTTCTCCAAGACACATGGTACTAAAGATATCGAAAACTACAGAGAGAGAGAGAATTCTCAAGGCAGCCAGGGAAAAAAAGAACTCTAACTTTTAGAGGAAAACCCATCAGGATGGCATCCTATTTCTCAGCAGAAATGCAGCAAGCCAGAAGAGGGTGGAATCCAATATCCAAAAACTGAAAAGAGAGTAACTTAGAGCCAAGAATAATTTATCCAGCACAATATTTTTCAGATATGAAGGTGGCATAAAGACCTTCTCAGACACACAGAAGCTGTGGGAATTTGCCAGGACAAGGCCAGCACTCCAAGAAATACTGAAAGAGTCTCTTCGACCTGAAACAAAACATCAGGAAAAATGGAACACAGTTGGGGCAACAGGAAAGACACAAAAATAAAACAAATCAAAAAAGGAAATAAGTATTGGTCACAGGAAATCCTCCTATATCAATCATAACTCTAAATGTTAATGGACCGAACTCACCAATGAAAAGATACACAGTGGCAGACTGTATTAAAAAACAGAATCTACCGCTGTGCTGTCTCCAAGAAACCAACCTCAGCCATTAGGACAAACACAGAGTCAGAGTGAAAGGATGGGAAACAATACTTCAACCAAATGGTGACCAGAGAAAAGAAGGAGTTGCTATACTTATACCTAATGGAATAAACGTCAAGTTAAAAGGGATAGTAAAAGCTAAGGACGGACATTACATAATGATAAAAGGCACAATACAGCAACAATTATACTTGACACTAATTAATATATATGCTCCTAACCAGGATGCACCAAAACAGACAAAGAAACTACTAACAGATTTGAAAGGAGAAATTGATGAATACAAAATCATTGTGGGAGACATAAAGACCGCACTAACAGCCATGGACAGATCAACCAAACAGAAAATAAATAAGGAAACACCAACACTGAATGACACATTACAGCAATTGGCCATAACTGATATTGGCAGGACACTTCATCCAGCAAAAGGAGACTATTCCTTCTTTTCTAGTGCACATGGAATATTCTCAAAGATATCCCACATGATGGGACACAAAAGTAGCCTCAGCAAATCCAAGATGATTGAAATTATACCAGGTGTATCCTCAGACCACCATGCTTTGAAATTGGAGATCAACTGTAAAAGGAGAGCAGAAAATAACACATATACGTGGAGATTAAAAACAGGTCATTGAAAAAGGACTGGATGAAAGAACAATAAAAGATTACATTGAAACATATATACAAATTCCTGACAATGAAAATACAACATACCAGAATTATTGGGACACAGCGAAAGCACTGATAAGAGGGCAATTTATATCAATACAGGCCTGTCTTAAGAAACAAGAAAAATCACAAGGAAACAACTTAACATACCATCTTCAAGAACTACAACTAGAAGAGCACAAAAATTCCAAATTCAGCAGAAGAAAAGAAATAATAAATATTAAAGCAGAGCTATAACAATTAGAGAACGGGAGGACAATAGAAAAAATTAATATTACAAAGAGCTGGTTCTTTGGGAAAGTCAACAAAATTGACAAGACCTTGGCGAGACTAATCAAAGGATGAAAAGAATGGACACATATATCCAAAATTAGAAATGAAAGGGGAGAAATTACCACGGATACCACAGAAATACATAGGATTATAAGAAAATCTTATGAAGAACTTTATGCCACTGAATTTAACAACCTAGAAGAAATGGACAAGATTCGAGAACCTTATAGCTTACCTAGATTGAACCAAGAAGATCTCCATAATCTAACTAGATGAATTCATAGTGAAGAGATTAAAATGACTATCCATAACCTACCTAAAGGGAAAAGCAATGGACCAGGATGTTTCACCAATGAGTTTTACCAAGCATTCAAAGAATAATAATCACCTATCCTCCTCAGACTCCTCCAAAAAATTAAAGAAGAAGCACTACTTCCTTACTCATTCTATGAGGTCAACATTTCTCTAATACCAAAGCCTGGCAGGGACAACAAAAATAAAGAAAACTATAGGCCAGTATCTCTGATGAACAAAGATGCAGAAATTCTAAACAAAATAATAGCAAACAGAATATAGCGATGCATCAAAAAGATCATACCTCAACATCAAGTGGTATTCATCCCAGGAGCACAAGGATGGTTCAACATACGAAAATCAATCTATGTGATACACCACATAAACAAAATCAAAGATACAGGACGTATGACCATTTCCCATTGATGCAGAAAAAGCGTTCAACAAGATACATCATCCATTTAAGAACAAAACACAAAATAAAATTGGTATAGAAGGAAAGCAACTCAACATATTAAAGGCCATATATGAGAAGGCCTCGGATAACAGCATACTCAATGGGGAAAAGCTGAAGCCTATTCCTTAAAATCAGGAACAGGACAGGGATGCACCCTGTCACCACTGTTATTGAATAGAGTAATGGAAGTGCTAGCCACAGCAATCGGACAAGAGAAAGGAATCAAAGGTATCCAAATTTGGAAAGAAGAGGTCAAATTGTCACTATTTGCTGATGACATGATGCCTAATATAAAAAGTTCCATAGATTCTACCAGGAAACTATTAGAAGCAATAAACAAATATAGTGAAGTCGCAGGATACAAAATAAATGTAAAAAAATCAACAGCATTCCTATATAGAAACAACAAATCCACAGAAAAAGAAATGAGGGAATCAATTCCCTTTGCTAGCGAAACAAATTGAGTGAAATACCTGAGGTTTAAGTTAATGAAGAGAGTGTCACACTTATACACAGAAAAGTATAAGACACTTTGGAAAGAAATTGAAACAGACTCTAAGAGGTGGAAAAATATCCCCTGTTCATGGATAGGAAAATATAACATTGTTAAAATGGACATTCTTTTAAAGCAATCTACATATTTAATGCAATACCCATGAAAATCCCACCATCATACTTTCATGAAATAGATAGAAGAGTGAGTACTTTTTTATGGAAACATAAATGACCTTGAATTGCCAAAGAAATACAACATAAATGAGTAAGGCTGATGGCAGTACAATCCCTGACTTCAATAAATATTACAAAGCATCAAGAGTCAAAACAGCTTGGTACTGGCAGAAGAACAGAAATAGAGACCAATGGAATAGAACTGAAAACCCTGAAATAAACCCATATATTTATGGACAAATAATTTTCGATAAAGGATCAAAAAACATACAATAAAGAAAAGACTGCCTCTTTCGTAGGTAGTGCTGGGAAAACTGAAATAATATATGCAAAAAATGAAATTGAGCTGTGAACTCTCTCCATATACAAAAATAAACTCGAAATGGATTAAAAACCTTCATATCAGACTTGCAACAATCAACTGTATAGAAGGAAACATTGGTACTAAACTTATATACTTAGGAGTCCAGGAAAACTTCATGAATCTGACCTCAAAGGCAAGGGAAGTAAAAACAAAAATAAATGAATGGGATTTTATCAAACTCAAAAGCTTCTGCCCAGGAAAAGAAACCATCAACAAGCCAAAGAGACAGCCAACTGAATGGGAGAAAATATTTGCAAATAACGCATCAGATAAGGGTCTAATATCTAAAATATATAAAGAACTAATAAGGCTTAATAACAAAAAATCAAACAACGGAATTATAAACTGGGCAGAAGAACTAAACAGGAACTTCTCCCACGGAGAAGTACAAATGGCCAGCAGACAAATGAAAAAATGCTCAACCTCATTAGCTATCAAGGAAATGCAAATCAATATCACAATGACTTATCACCTCACATCTGTTAGAATGGCTGTTATCAACAAGACTAGAAATAACAAGACCTGGAGAGGGTGTGGAGAAAGACGGACTCCGGTACAGTGCTGTTGGAATGAAAACTATTACAACCACTGTGGAAGGCGGTGTGGAGTTTCCTCAGATAACTGGAAATGCAGTTCCCATTTGACCCAGCAATCCGTCTCCTTGAGGTCTACCCAAAAAACCTGAAAACCTTTGTCCACAAAGACTTATGTTCCCCAATGTATATTTCAGCACAGTTCACAGTGGACATAACATGGAAACAAACAAAGTGCCCTGGGACAGATGACTGGAAAAGAAGCTGTGGTACATATACACAATGGAATATTACTCAGCTATAAGAAAAGATGAAATAGTGTCATTTGCAACAGAATGAATGACCCTGAAGATCATCATACTTAGTGAAATATGTCAGAAGGAAAAAACAAAGAACTGTATGATTTCACTCAGAGGCGGAATATAAAACTGAAAGGAACAAAGAGATTAGAAATGAACGAAGAAACAAACAACCCATGGACATAATCAATAGTTCAATGATTATTTGGGAATGAGTGGGTTAGGGAGGGGAAAAGGGGAGGGGGTGTGGGAGGACGGAGGGGAAGTTAATTATAAGGTGTTGGAAAGAGAACTCACTCTGGGTGGTGAACTTATTGTACAATAAGTTGACAATGCACTGTAGAATTGTGTGCATGAAACCTATGTTAGCCTTGCTAACAGATGTCACTCCAATAAGTCTAACAATAAAAATGAATTTTAAAACATTTCTCCAATGTTTTAGAAGTAAAATATCCAACGAGCTTCATATAAGGAAGGCCTGACCAACCTGTGGCCCAGGATGGCTTTGAATGTACCCCAATACAAATACTAAAAAGGTAACAACTTGAGGGGTTTTTTTGTTATATCTTATGAGCTATTGTTAGTATTAGTGTATTCTATGTGTTACCCAAGAGAATTCTATTTTCAATGTTGCCCAGGGAAGCCGAAGTGATAGATACCACTCACACAAACGTTTGTCCTTTAGTGAAAGTGATTATTCAAAACACTTGTTTAACTTAAAACTTCTATTCTACTCAAAGTTCTGTTAGTCCTTTCCTTTTCAGTAAATCTTGATTATTCTTTTGCTTTTTCTTAGGAAAATTCTAAAAGATGACACACTCATTTTTTTGACATTTGATTATTCACAGTAACAGTGCCAGGTTTTAATTAAATTTAAAAGTTGAAATAAAGTTAGATGTTAAATGAAATCCAGCAGAGTGATTGTTTTTATGTGTCCCACATGTTCTCCAGAAGGAACTGTGAATTTGGGCAGATGATAGTGATTAGACAGCAAAAGAGTTAATACAAACAAACTTGAGGGGGCTAGCAGGAACCAAGTTTAGCTGAGCTTAGTTAGTTACACATAAAAGAACTCATATGGCTACTGCTCTGTCAACAATGAGCCTGATCTCGGAAAACGAGCTTACCTGAGCTTGGCTAGTGGCAAGGAAAAGTTTACTGTGGCCCGATTCTACCTTTGATTTTTTACAGGTGACCACATCTTGATATTGAAGAATGTGCCTGTACATTTTCTGTATAAGTAGAGCTAACCCAAAGTTCAGGGCTACTGTGTGCCTTGGACCCTGCTACATTAATCTGCCATGCCCATACTTCTCTCTTTGAATCAAACTTTCCAACTTGGATTTTCAGATCCCTCATGAACTTTTCACATTCTGTCAATAGTCGGGGGCATCCAATAACCAGAAGAGAAGACATTACATGACTAACTGTTGCAGGTTCCACAAATTAAATATAACCTTTTAATTTTGTTGATGTTCATAAAAATCTCTTAAATGCTTGGATGTTGGAGGGCAAGATGGTGATTGCATAGGAGGTCCCTATAGTCTCTCCCAGATATCACAATTGAACGGCCCCCAGGAACCAAGAAATAGGACTCTGAGTGACACAAAATGCAGCTGAGAAGTCCATGTATTGCAAGTAAACACCTGAATGTTGGAGAGAAGGGGGCGAGTTGGAGAGAGAGGAAGGATCAAAGACAGATCGCAACAAGAGGTGACAAGAGGAAAAGCCCTAGCAAAGTGGCAGAACAGTGGGAGTCGTTGGGGAACTGGGCTGGGGAGTTGGAATTTGGAGCGGCGAGTTGGGGACAGAGCTTGGGAGCCAGACCCTGTAACTTTTGAGTGTTAGCAGGGCAAAGCAGGGATTCTGAACTGCACAGATGATATTGTGGCCCTAGGCTCTCTTGGGACACAGAACGCAGGCATGCACGGCTCCTGCACAGGCCTGTGGTCCTTGGTCGCAGCCCGCAGTTCCTGGTTGCGGCCCACTGCGGGGGATAGCCAGCTGCCAACGGACAAGGCATGAACCCCGCACTAGGCTGCCGCTTCCATTCCTGCCTGCTGTGAAGTTTGACCTGCTGCTGGCGCTGCTCCTGCGGCTCCTGCATGGGGCTACAATTGCCATACCGCCCGCTGCAAACCCAAACTGGCTCCCTTTCTACCGCGGCGTCAAAACAACATCTTTGGTCTTGTGTGCATGCCTGCTCACATGCCCCTGGCTCCTAAAATTAGTTTCAGTCCACAGATTCTGCCCCAACGCTTGGTGGCTGGAGCAGGCCTGGAAAGAAAGGCGGTTTTCATAGCATTCGCCCCAGCCAGCAGAAGCAGCCTCAGCCCGCATCACCCAGATTCCCCAGCATTGGGCAGAAGGAGGAGTTGTCCCAGTGTGCCTTTTCTTGGCATCTTACCTTTCCTACAGCCTCCCCAACCAACAAAACGCAGGAAGTGAAGGGACCATGACAGATGCACACTGACTCCAAATGTAGCAGGAGACCAGAAATAAGAAATAGACAAACCCTCTCTCCCAAAACTTGCCCCCCGCAGTGCCACCTTGTGTCTGCCCTATACCAAGACTCCACAAAAGTACCAATCTGGGCTTTGGTGCACTACTACTGAACATAACGTACTCATGTCAATGAGGAAGAACCCAGCATACAGGATGAATTCCTTAAAACTAAAACTCCTCAAAAAGATCAGGAAATTTATCAAGACAGCCTCTTAGATCTAGAAGTTTCTGGCATAAGTGACAGAGAACTTCAAGTAGCCATTCTAAAGGCTCTGAGAGAAATGAAAACATACTGGCAGAGCACCATGGCTGATTTAAACAACATAAATAAGGAGATGAATGACATAAATCAAAACTCCATGAACAAAAGGAACTCCCAGAAAACACAATAGACGTCCCCCAGGATCCAAGAAAGAGGACTCTGAGTGACAAAAACAGCAGCTGAGATAGGCATGTATTGCAAGTAAACACCTGAAAGTTGGAGAGAAGGAGGCGAGTTGGAAATAGGGGAGGGAACAAATACAGATAGCAACAGGACCCGATCGGGGGTGCCCATCCAGGAGCAGTGCAGTCCTTGGGAGGGGGAGAG
>PVJL010020954.1:0-11243 GCA_004026885.1 Lyroderma lyra
TTTTTTTTTTTTAGGAAATGGCGTACTGTTTTCCATAGTAGTTATGACATTTTACATTCCCACCAACAGTGCAAATACTCAGTGAAACATTACACGCCCAGAAGTAAAGATGAAATATTGCCATTTGTGACAACATGGATGGGTCTGGAGATTACCATGCTAAGGGAAATAAATCAAATAGTAAAAGCTGGGAACCAGAGAACTTCACTCATATTTGGGATGTAGAAATGAAAGCAACAAAGAAAAATCGAAAACCTCATACATACAGATGACACTTGAGTGGTTACAAGAAAGTAGGAAAAAGGAAAGGTGGGTGGTAGAAGAGGAAAGGGGTGGGTCAAATATAGGGGGAAGGAAGAAATGACTCTGGGTGCTGAACGCACAATGCAATATATGAATATAAATTATATATTATAGAAATGCACCCTGGAAATGTAATTTTACTAATCAATGTCACCGTAATTAATTTAACACAAAAATAAATAACCCTAAACAAAAACCTGACCTAAATAACAACAGAACCCCAAACCTAATCCTGCACCAACTCCAAAACTAATTTAAAACAGAACCCTCACCTTAACTATAAACTGAACCCTAACTCTAAATCTCATAATATACTCAAGAAATAATCCCAAACCAAAATCTAATGCTATACTGAGCCCGAATTGAAAACCTAAGCCTACCCATAACACTATCCCTGAAAGTAACAATACTGGCTTTTAATAGAAGTCCAACCCCAACTCTAATAGAAAACCAAACCCTGACCTCCAAGCTAAATCTCACCCTAAACCTAAAAACCTAATCATAAACTGAAATCTTCACCACATCCTAAAACCGGCCTTTCTCCTACCGTAACTTAAAACCTAACAGCAACCTCAAAATTAACTCTAAGCCTAACTATATCACTACCCCTAATCATTAACTCACCCAAACCCTAACCCAAACCATATGCCTAACTCTACCCTCAACCTTCACCTCACTCCATCAATAGACTTCTACCCAGAGCCCTCAAATATTCTTAATACCATAACCTCATAGCTTCTTCTAACCCAATCCAAACTCTAGCCCTGAACCTCACCTGAAACCTAACACATACCCTAACTAAAAGACTGATCCTTACACTAATCAAAACCTCAAAGTACACATACGTCTCACCCCCACCTTTACATATCCTGAACAGTAACCACAATTTCAACAAAATCTCTAACCTCAGAACTAATTCTAAGGCTAACACCAAAGCTGAAGCTGCACAGAATCTCATCCTTGACACAAATCCTAAACTTACCTCTCTACCTCTCCCAGGGTCTCTGCTCCCCACTGCATGGCGTTCTGGAACTCACAATTACGACAGTTCTATTGTCTCGTGATTGGCTCTGGGACCGCAAGACATCATAGCCCTTGATACAGACTTGGGGCCCCGATTGGCGGGCCCTGCCACTGTGACGTCGTGGTCAGCCCATGTTCTGTTTATAGGTCGTGGTGCCTTCCACTTTCCATTGCGGAGGGTGGGTGCACACTGCAAATGCTGTCCTCTTGCATCAGCCTGGACTCCGGTGGGCTACGGGCGCTCCTGTTGGCACCAAACTGCTGCTCCAAGCTTCTGCTCTCTTCCGGGTTCTGAGGTTTTCAAAAGGAAAATGTTGATGCATCACTTCATACCTATTTCAGGGCATGGCTAGGCCCCCGATAAAACAGAGTAAAAGGGTGGTTTCTTTTGGACAATTACGGACGTACTTTTATCCGTTTTACCCTATACTTATTGGTTGATTGGCTGGGACCATAATACATGAAGAACAGGCAGCTGTTCTCTTACGAAGAATATTAGTCGTGTACAAACTTGAACTCATCTTACTTTCTCTCTGTATGTTCTGTGAGATAGGTGAGCATTCAATTAGCAGGGGCATGCCCTTCTTTAACTGTACTCACACCACTGTCCTAAATGAAGTACTGTTTTCCTAAATGAAGAAGGGGGGCGGCAGAAGGTGGGGATAGCAAGCACAGAATGCACCTTGAGTATGTTTTACAATTGACTGTTCAACATACTAGAGTGTATGTGCACGCATGGCTTCTAGAATATTTAAAATAGAAGCCTCTGCTATTTTTCAAAATTTATGTTTTATAGCCTACTCAAAATTAAAGTAAGTATTTCAGAAATACTCTTACACAACTAAAATACAGAATGGAAAGTGGAGATAATGGGAAAAACAGATTCATTTGCATAATTAAGCATTTCATAGGTGATTGTCCTTTGGGGTCTGGGAGGAAGGAAGGAAGTGGCTGGTAATTGTGTTTGGTATTTTCGTGGGAAGTCCTCCTCGCAATCCTGATCTGATAAATGTAAATCGCTTTGAGATTTGAGAAGTTATTTTTGAAAATCTGAGAGAAGACTCAGTAGTGAGATCTAGGTTGAGCATCTGAATACAATATGTGAGTTCAGGCCCCATTGCTTCTTCTAGGTAAATGGAAAGTTGAAAACCACTTTTGATGATCTCAAAGGCTAATGTGGTGGCAAAAAATTAAAAAAAAAAGAATAAGTATTTACACAATACCTACCCCAAGGACGATCCTAACCGGAAACTTAGTCATAAGTGATCCCTAAACTCAAACCTAACCCAAACTTTCAATGGAACTCATAATGGAAACTTAACCTTATTCCTAGTCCTAAGTCTAACCTTAAACCTGGCCTGTTCCCTAACCTTAATTATGAACTCAATCCCAATGTACACCGAAAACCTTGACTCAAAGCAAAGCCTAAACCTAAATCTAAAACTAAATCTACTTGGAACATAAACCGTGAAAATAACCAAAATCCCTAAGAGTAAACCTAAACCTAACCCGGGGCGTCAATATCATCTTGGCACTGAGCCTAACCAGCACCTGAATGCAAATTTAACCTCACAACTAAACTTGTCTCTAATCACAATCCTAAAGGAAAAGGTCACACATACCCTAAACCTAAGCCTAAATGGAGTCCTAAACCTAAACATACACCGAAAACTTAAAACTAATTTTAACCCAAAATCGAACTTCTAACCTCACTCTAAACCTTATCCTACCCCTTCACTAAATCGTACACAAACCATAAACCCAGCATATAACCTACAAAGAACACTAAACCTAATCCCAATTTAAAAGGAAACCATAACATAATGGTAACCCTAACCTTAACAATAACCTTAACTTGAATCACAAACTCATTCCAAACCTTAGCCTTTTCCTTAAATGTAAACATAACCAGAACCCTATCCATACCACTAAACATAAACTCAGCCTTAACCCTAAACCTAGACTGTAAAATGAACCTAACACTATCCTTCTACTTAATTAAAAACCTATCCTCAATCCTAAACCTAAGTCATTAAAATTTCATTTTAATTGTACATCCTAATCTCACAATTAATTCTACTCCTACACTAACCCTAACCAATATCATTAAATGAATTCTGAACCCAAACTCATTCTAACACTTACCCTAACTTGAAGCTTACCCAAAACTTAATCATAAGTGTAATCCAGCCCCTAAATGGAAACACAAACCTAACCCGACTCTCATACCAAACTCAAAACCTAACCTTAAACTTAACTTAAAACATAACCCTTAACATAAATGTAAACCTAACCCTAAAGCCCAGCCCTTACTCTAACCCTGTCTTTATCCCCAATTTAGAACAAATCCCTGCCTCAAAGCTTACACTAATACACTCTTTCTTATCTATCTCTCAATTGAACCATGAATATAACAAAAAAATCTTAATGTAAGCACAAAATCTAAGCTTAAACACAATCTGACCTTTTGTTCTATTGCTAACCCTAATAATAAAATCAAACCTAACCTTATCTTTAACCCTTAGCCTAACTCAAAATATAAACCATAACATCTACTAAAAGCTAAACCTAGGCTTACCTACAGCCCTTTCCTTAGTCTTAAACCTACACCACTTTTAATTAAAAACTAAAAAAATAACCTCCAACCCCATTCTAACCCTAAAACTAACCCTAAAACCAATGCTAACCATAGTTAGTTACTTGAACCTAACATGGTTTTTACCTCATCAGAAATGAAACACTTACCCTATATCTACCCATTTCATAACCCGTGCCTTCCCTTCAACAAAATTCTGGACTAACCCCAACCCTAAATATAAGAGTAATTGAAAGTGAAACCCGAACTTTAAAAGTCAATACAACCCTAATCTTAACCATAATTCTAATGATCAACTTAACATTAAACCTAACCTTAATTATACCTCTGACTCTAACTGATACCACCAACCTAAAAAGAGCAAAACCCTAAAGCTCAGTCCAAGACAAACCCTAATTTGTATTTTTAACCCTCACCTCAATGCTGAGAAGAAAATTAACACAGGGGCTGAGGGACCTATACTTTGACAAACACAAGACGTTAAATGAAATTGAAGGAGGCACAAAGAAATGCAGAGATTTTATGTTCATGAATGGGACTAATGAACCTCATTAAAATGGTGATGTTACACAAAGCAATGAACAGATTTATTGCCTTCCCCATCACAATTTCAATGACAGTTTTTCGAAAAATTTGAAGAAAAAATTCAGCAGATTTGTATGGAATCTAAAAAGACACCAAATATCCACAGGCATCCAAAGGAAAAAAAAATAATCGTGAAGGTTTCACTGTGTTTGACTTCAATTTATTACACAAAGAGTGATATAAGCAGCATGGTATTTGCAGAAAAATAGGCACACACACACACACACACACACACACACACACACCCCAAAGAAAAAGAACTGAAAACCCAGAAGTAATCCCACATATGTCTATGTGGAGATGTTTTTTTTAATGAAAGCCAAAAGTATAACATGAAGCAAAGAAAACATTTTCCATAAATGGTGCTGGGTCATAGAGAAAATCACATGCACAAGAATGAAACTAGACAGACAGTTTTCACCATATACCAAAATTAACTCAATCTGGACCAAAGACCTAAATATACTACCAATAATGATAAATTGCATAGAAGAAAGCGTAGGTCCCAAACCTGTAGACCTTGCTTCAAAAATAGTTTTATGAATGTTACCTCAAAGGCAAGGGTAGTAAAAATCAAAAGAAATGAATGGGACTGTACCAAACGTAAAGGCTTCTGCATAGCCAAAGAAACCATCAAGACAGCAAAGAGTCTCCCGACAGAGTGGGAGAAGGCATTTGCAAGCAATGACTGAAAAGGGGTTAAAATCTAAACTATATAAAGAACTCCTAGAACTCAACACCAGACAAAGAATCCGATTAACACATGGGCAGAGGACTAGAACAGACACTTCCCCCAAGAAGACAGATTATTCAAACACCCAAGAGATACATACAAAATGTTTAAGTTCACTAGCTATTAGACAAATGCCATGAACTACCACTTCACACCTGTGACTAATAGAAAGGCTATGATCCACAAGACAAGTGATAACGAGTGTTGGAGAGGCTGTGGGAATAAAGACCTCTCAAATGCTGCAGGTGGGCATGTCAATTGACACGGCAACTATGGAAAACAGTACGGAGGTTCCCCAAAATATTAAGAATAATGATACCATACAACCAAGCAATCCCTTCTCTGGGTATCCACCCTTCAAATCTGAAAACATGGACACATAGAGATATAGATACCCCTGCGTTCCTTGCAGTACAATTTATGGTGGCCAAGACATGTCAACAACCAACATGTTCTTCAACAAGTGATTGGATGCAGGAGATGTGGTACAAATACCCAGTGAAACACTACTCGCCCAGAAGAAAAGATGAAATACTGCCATTTGTGACAACATGGATGGGTCCAGAGATTACCATGCTAAGGGAAATAAATCAAATAGAAAAAGGTGGGAACCAGAGAACTTCACTCATATTTGGGATGTAGAAATGAAAGCAACAAAGAAAAATTGAAAAACTCCTACATACAGATGACACTTTAGTGGTTACAGGAAAGTAAGAAAAAGGTAGGTGGTAGAAGAGGAAAGGGGTGGGTCAAATATAGGGGGAAGGAAGAAACGACTCTGGGTGCTGAACGCACAATGCAATATATGAATATAAATTATATATTATAGAAATGCACCCTGGAAATGTAATTTTACTAATCAATGTCACCATAATTAATTTAACACAAAAATAAATAACCCTAAACATAAACTTGTCCTAAATAACAACGGAACCCCAAACCTAATCTTACAGCAAGTCCAAAACTAATTTAAAACAGAACCCTCAGCTTAACCATAAACTGAACCCTAACTCTAAATCTCATAATATACTCAAGAAATAATCCCAAACCGAAACGTACGCTAAACCGAGCCCTAATTGAAAACTTAAGCCTACCCATAACACTATCTCTGAAGGTAACCCATACTGGCTTTTACTCGAAACCCACCCCAACTCTAATGGAAAAACCAAATCCTGACCTCCAAGCTAAATCTCACCCTAAACCTAAAAACCTAATCATAAACTGAAATCTTCACGGCATCCTAAAACTGGCCCTTCTCCTACCGTAATTTAAACCCTAACCGCAACCTCAAAATTAACTCTAAGCCTAACTATATCACTACCCCTAATCATTAACTCAACCAAACCCTAACGCAAGCCATATGCCTAACTAAAAACCTAACTCTAACCTCAACCTTTACCTCACTCCATCAATAGACTTCTACACTGAGCCCTCAAATATTCTTAATACCATAACCTCATAGCTTCTTCTAACCCAATCCAAATTCTAGCCCTGAACCTCACTTGAAACCTAACACATACCCTAACTCAAAGATGGATCCTTACACTAATCAAAACCTCAACAGTACACACAACTCTCACCCCCACCTTTACATATCCTGGACACTAACCACAATTTCAACAAAATCTCTACCCTCAAAGCTAACTCTAAAGCTAACACCAAAGCTGAATCTGCGCAGAATCTCAACCTTAACACAAGTCCTAAACTTAATTCTCTACCTCTCCCAGGGTCTCCGCTCCCCACTCATGGCATTCTGGAACTCACAATCACGACAGTTCTATTGTCTCCTGATTGGCTCTGGGAACACAAGACATCATAGCCCTTGATCCATACTCGGGGCCCTGATTGGCTGGCTCTGCCATTGTGACATCGCGGTCAGCCCATGATCTGATTATAGGTCGCTGGCGCCTTCCTCTTTCCATCCTGGAGGGTGGGTGCGCACTGCAAGTGCTGTCCTCTCGCATCAGCCTGGGCTCTGGTGGGCCACGGGCACTCCTGTTGGCGCCGAACCGCTGCTCCAGGCTTCTGCTCTCTCCCGGGTTCTGAGGTTTTCAAAGGGAAGATTTTGATGCATCACTTCATACCTATTTCAGGGCATTGCTAGGCCCCTGATAAACCAGAGTAAAAGGGTGGTTTCTTCTGGAAAATTATGTACGTACTTGTATCCGTTTTACCCTATAATTAGTGGTTGGGTGGCTGGGACCAAAATACATGAAGAACAGGCAGCTGTTCTCTTTCCGAAGAATTTTAGTCGTGTACAAACTTGAACTCACCTTACTGTCTCTCTGTATCTTCTGTGAGATAGGTGAGCATTCAATTAGAATGGGCATCCCCTTCTTTATCTGTACTCACACCACTGTCCTAAATGAAGAACTGTTTTCCCAAATGAAGAAGGGAGGTGGCAGGGTGTGGGGACAGCAAGCACAGAATGCACCTTGAGTATGTTTTACAATTGACTGTTCAACATACTAGAGTGTATGTGCATGCCTGGCTTCTAGAATATTTAAAATAGAAGCCTCTGCTATTTCTAAAAGTTATGTTTTCTGCCTATTCCGAATTAAAGTAAGTATTTCAGAAATACTCTTACACATCTAAAATACAGAATTGAAAGTGGAGATAATGGGAAAAACAGATTCATTTGCATTATTAAGCATTTCATAGGTGATTGTCGTTTGGGGTCTGGAAGGAAGGAAGGAAGTTCCTGGTAATTGTGTTTGGTATTTTTCTGGGAAGTCCTCCTCTCAATCCTGATCTGATAATTGTAAATCACTTTGAGATTTGAGAAGTTATTTTTGAAAACCTTTGAGAAGCCTGAGTCGTGATATAGGTTGAGCATCTGAATAGACTATGTGAGTTCAGGCCCCATTGCTTCTTCTAGGTAAATGGAAAGTTGAAAACCACTTTTGAAGATATCAAAGGCCAATGTGGTGGCAAAAATTAAAAAAAAAAAACAACTAGGGAATAATTATTAAAATTATCCCAAATGCAATACCTATCCCAAGGACGATCCTACCCGTAAACTTAGTCATAAGTGAACCATAAACTCAAACCTAAACCTAACATTCAATGGAACTCATAATGGAATCTTAACCTTATTCCCAGCCCTAAGTCTAACCCTAAACCTGGCCTGTTCTCTAACCTTAACCATGAACTCAATCGCAATGTACACCCAAACCCTTGACTCAAAGGAAATCCTAAACCTAAATCTGAAACTAAATCTACTTGGAACATGAACCGTGAAAATAACCAAAATCCCTAAGCGTAACCCCAAACCTATCCCTGGGCGTCAACATCATCTTGGCCCTCACCCTAACCAGCAACTGAGCGTAAACTTAACCTCACAACTAAACTTGTCTCTAACCACAATCCTAAAGGAAACGTTCACCCATACCCTAAACCTAAGCCTAACTGGAGTCCTAAACCTAAACATACACCGAAAACTTAAAACTAATTTTAACCCAAAATCGAACTTCAAACCTCACTCTAGACCTTATCCTACCCCTTCACTAAATCATACACCAACCATAACCCCAGCATATAACCTACAAAGAACACTAAACCTAATCCCAATTTAAAAGGAAACCATAACAAAATGGTAAGTCTAAAATTAACAATAACCTTAACTTGAATCACAAACTCAACCCAAACCTTAGCCCTTTCCTTAAATATAAACATAACCAGATACCTATCCATACCACTAATCATAAACTCAGGCTTAACCCTAAACCTAGACTGTAAAATTAACCTAACACTATCCTTGTACTTAATTAAAAACCTATCCTCAATCCTAAACCTAAGTCATTAAAATTTCATTTTAATTGTACATCCTAATCTCACAATTATTTCTACTCCTACACTAACCCTAACCAATATCACTAAATGAATTCTCAATCCAAACTGTTTCTAACACTTACCCTAACTTGAAGCTTACTCAAAACTTAATCCTAAGTGTAATCCTGCCCCTAAATGGAAACACAAACCTAACCCGACTCTCATACCAAACTCAAAACCTAACCTTAAACTTAACTTGAACAGAACACTTAACACAACTGTAAACCTAACCCTAACCCCAGCCCTTACTCTAACCCTAAATTTATTTCCAATTTAGAACCAATCCCTGCCTCAAAGCTTACCCTAACACACTCCCTCTTACATATCTCTCAATTGAACCATGAATAAAAAAAAGAAAAAACCCTTAACTTAAGCACAAAATCTATTCTTAAAAACAATCTGACCTTTTATTCTACTGCTAACCCTAATAATATAATCAAACCTAACCTTATCTTTAACCCTTAGCCTAACTCAAAATATAAACCATAAAGTCTACCTATAGCTAAACCTAGGCTTACCTACAGTCCTTATTTTAGTCTTAAACCTACACCAATTTAATTAAAAACTAAAAAACTAACCTCAAACCTAACTCTAAAAGAAACTCTAACCCTAAACATAATGCTAACCATAGCTAGTTACCTGAACCTGACATGGTTTCTAACCTCATCAGACACTAAACACACACCCTAAATCTACCTATTACATAACCCGTGCCTTCCCGTAAACCAAATTCTAGACCTAACCCTAACCCTATCATAAGAGTAATTGAAAGTGAAACCCGAACTTCAAAAGTCAATATAACATAACCCTAATTTTACCCCTAATTCTAATGATCAGCTTAACACTACACCTGACCTTCACTATAACTCTGACTCTAACTGATACCACCAACCTAAAAAGAGCAATAACCCTCAAGACCAGTCCAACATAAATCCTAATTGGTATTTTAACCCTAACCTAAATGCTGAGAAGAAACTTAACACAGGGGTTGAGGGACCTATACTTTGACAAACACAAGACGTTAAAAGAAATTGAAGGAGGCACAAAGAAATGCAGAGATTTTATGTTCATGAATGGAACGAATGAACCTCATTAAAATGATCATGTTACACAAAGCAATGAACAGATTTATTGCCATCCCCATCACAATTCCAATGACAGGTTTCAAAAAATTTGAAGAAAAGCATCAACAGATTTGTATGGAATCTAAAAAGAACACAAATACCCACAGGCATCCGAAAAATAAAGAAAATAATGGTGAAGGTTTCACTCGCTTTGATTCAATCTATAACACACAATGACAGTAATATAAGCAGCATGGTATTTGCAGAAAAATAGGCACACACACACGCACACACCAATGTAAAAGAACTGAAAACCCAGAAGTAATCATTATATATATATATACACACACACACACACACACACACACTTACATATATATATATATGGAGATATTTTTTTATGGAAAGTCCAAAATATAACATGAAGCAAAGAAACCATTTTCCGTAAATGGTGCTGGGGCATAGAGAAAATCATGTGCAAAGGAATGAAACTAGACTGACAGTTTTTACCATATACAAAAATTAACTCAATCTGGATCAACGACCTCAACATACTACCAATAATGATAAATTGCATAGAAGATAGCATAGTTCCCAAACCTGTAGTCGTCGCTTCAGAAAGAGTTTCATGAATGTTACCTAAAAGGCAAGGGAAGTAAACGTCCAAAGAAATGAATGGGACGGGACCAAACGTAAAAGTTTCTGCACAGACATGAACCTGACCTCAAAGGCAAGGGAAGTAAAAGAAAAAATAAATGAATGGGATTATATTAAACTAAAAAGCTTCTGCACAGCAAAAGAAACCATCAACAAGGCAAAGAGACAGCCAACTGAATGGGAGAAAATATTTGCAAATAACGCATCAGATAAGGGTCTAATATCTAAAATATATAAAGAACGAATAAGACCTAACAACAAAAAAACAAACAACCCAATTAAAAAGTGGGCAGAAGAACTAAACAGACACTTCTCCCATGAGGAAATACAAATGGCCAACAGACATATGAAAAAATGCTCATCCTCATTAGCTATCAGGGAAATGCAAATCAAAACCACAAAGAGATACCACCTCACACCTGTGAGAATGGCTATTATCAACAAGACAAGG
>PVJL010020955.1:0-11243 GCA_004026885.1 Lyroderma lyra
AGAAAAGATGAAATATTGCCATTTGCGACAAAATGGATGGACCTGGAGATCATCATGCTAAGTGAAATAAGTCAGACAGAAAAAACAAAGAACTGCATGATTTCACTCATATGCGGAATATAAAACTGAAAGCAAAGAAAAAAAGAAATGAACAAACAAATAACCCATGGACACAATCAATAGTTTAATGTTTATTTGGTCACGAATGTGTTAGGGAGGCGAGAAAGGGGAGGGGGTGGGAGAGGAGGGGGGGAAGCTAAATATAAGGTGATGGAAAGAGAAGTCACATTAGGTGGTGAACTTATTATACATCAAGTTGACAATGCACTGTAGAATTGTGTGCCTGAAACCTATGTAATCCTTGCTAACAGATGTCACCCCAATAAGTCTAACAATAAAAATGAATTAAAAAAAATAATAAACACAATTAAGACTTCAAAAAAAAAGAAAAGGAAAATTGGGAATGGAGATACCACTTGACCCAGCAATCCCCCTTCTGGGGATCTACCCAAAAGTCTTGAAAACCTTTGTCCGCAAAGACTTATGTACTCCAATGTTCATTGCAGCACTGTTCACAGTGGCCAAAACATGGAAACAACCAAAGTGCCCTGCGACAGATGACTGAATAAAGAAGCTGTGGTACATATGCAGAATGGAATATTATTCAGCTATAAGAAAAGATGAAATATTGCCATTTGCAACAAAATTGATGGACCTGGAGATCATCATGCTGAATGAAATAAGCCAGACAGAAAAAACAAAGAACTGTATGACCTCATTCATATGCGGAATATAAATCTGAATGCAAAGAAAAAAGAAATGAAGAAACAAATAACCCATGGACACAATCAATAGTTTAAAGTTTATTTGGGGATGAGTAGGATAGTGAGGGGAGAAAGGGGTGGGGGCGGGAGAGGAGGGGGGAAGCTAAATATAAGGTGATGGAAAGAGAAGTCACATTAGGTGGTGAACTTATTATACATCAAGTAGACAATGCACTGTAGAATTGTATGCCTGAAACCTATGTAATCCTTGCTAACAGATGTCACCCCAATAAGTCTAACAACAAAAATGAATTAAAAACAAACAAAAAAACCAAAAAAGCAAATAGGGATAATTTGTGACAGCAAAAATATATAAGGGGAGGAAGTAAAGTTAAGAATTTTCAAAGGGGAATGGAGATAAAAAGCTTGCTTTAAAAAGACTAATGTATATATGAAATTTTCTTTCACATAAATGTAATGGTGACAATTCAAAAATAAAATCCAAAACTGAGAGATATAACATAAAATCATAGAAATCAGAGTAAAAAAATAAATAAAGCATCACCCACCTAATAATAAAAGACAGAAACAAAAAAGCCAAGAAACAATGGAGACACCAAGTTACCAGAAAACAAAAGATAATACATATGAAATCCTCATATATCAGTCTTCACCCTAAATGTAAATGAACTGAATTCAAGAATAAAAAGGCACAAAGTAGCAGCTTGGATCAAAAAACAAAGCCCAACCATATGCTGTCTCAAAGAGACATATATCAGCTACAAGACAAATATAGATTCAAAGTGAAAGGATGAAAAATGATACTTCAAGCAATAGGTATCCAGAGAAAAGTGGGTGTAGGAATACTTACCTCTGGCAAAACAAACATCAGAATAAAAAATAAAAAGGTAACAGGAGACAAAAATGGACACTTCATAATGATAAAGGGAAATACTACAAGAAGACATGACACACACACACACACACACACACACACACACACACACATATATATATATTTATATATGCCCCAATCAGAAAGCACAAAAATTTACAAAGGAACTACTAACAGAACTGAAGGGAGAAACTAACAATAACACAATTAAAGTAGGGGTCCTAAAAAACCCATTGACAGCCCTTGATAGATCATCTAAACACTAGATCAATAAGAAATTTCAGCTTTAAATCATACATTACAGCAAATGAATATAACTGAAATTTACAGAACACTGCATTGTATAACACAAGACTACACATTCTTTTCTAGGGCACATGGAGCATTCTCAAGGATAGACCATATGCTGGAACAAGAAACAAAACTCAGTGAATTTAAGAATATTAAAATCATACCAACCATATTCCCTGACTATAGAGCTTTGGAGTTGGAGATCAACTGCAAAAAGAAAGTGAGAAAAACCTACATATAGAAATATTAAACCACATGCTGTTAAACAATGACTGGGTTAAAGCAGAATTAATGAAAAGAGTTTTAAAATACATGTAAACAAATAAGAGTAAAAACATATTGTATCCAGATTATTGGGATGCAGCAATGTGGGCAGCATTTAAATCAGAAGCCAAGTCTATTGAGATGAAAATGGGTTTAGCAAGGTTACCTATGTACTTGGAATCCAAAGTTCAAGGGTCTTGCAAGGCTGCCCGAAACTTGGTGAACAAGGACACTACTCAGGATGTGGTTTCTGGCTGGCTCAGGGAAAGGAGGAAAGCAACATTGCCTGTGAGGCAGAGGAATCATAAACAGGACAAAAGAATGGGGTCCGACAACATTGTTTATCAGTTAAGAAGTTACATCTTCTGTTGTTCTTGGGATATAAAATAAACCTGCTGCAGACCAGAAGTGTCTCTGTGTCTCCATCAGAGCACAGGGAACCACCTGGTCGCAGCTTTGCTATCTGTTATGTCTGTGTGTGTCTGTGTGTGTCTGTGTGTGTTTCTTAATTGCCTGTCACCACCCCTCCAGTTCCGTTCTCCCTGCACTGGTCGCGAGGCACAGTGAAAGCAGTATTAAAAGGGAAATTTATACCTTAACAGGTCTATTTCAGGAAACAAACAGAAAAATTCTCAAATGAAAAACCTAACATTGCATCTTAAAGAACCAGAAAAAGAAGAACACATGAAACCCTAAGTCAGCAGAAGGAAAGAAATATTAAAATTTAGAGCAGAACTAAATGAAACAGAGAACAACAGTAACAACAAAAAGAAACATAGAAAAAAATTAATGCAACAAAGAACTGGTTCTTCAAAAAGATAAATAAAATTCACAAACCACAGGCTAGACTCACCAAGGTTAAAAAAAATGCACAAATAATCAAAATAATAAATTAAAGAGGAGGAGAACCAATCAAGGTGGTGGCATGAGAGGATGTTCCTGAAACCTCTCCTGGAAATTACAAACTGAACAGCCAAAACCCGACAAGGGAATCCCCAAGTGACACAGCCTCAACTGAGAGATACACTCATCACAGGAAAACACCTAAAGTTCAGAGAAAGGGAGGCAAAGAGGAGAAATAGGGAGGGAGCAGTGTGGAAATGGGACTAGAAAAGCCCGGGGCTGGCAGAAAAAGGACCAACGAGAGGCCTGGGGGAAATGTGCTGAAGCACAGCATGATCCTAGGAGGGCAGAAGAGCAAACAGTGAAAGCTCCACAAGGGGACGAGATAAAGCAGTGCTCATCCTCCGGCTCCAGTGTGCTGCTGACTGAGGGCCAAGGTTCCTCTGTGGTGCCCACCCACCCCAGCTGTGGTGTACTACTAACAGAGGACCAAGCTTGCTTGGTGGCATGCAGCTGCCTGAACTCCTTAAGGAGGGCCAGGCTTGTATTGCAGTGCATGCCAGGCGCAGCTGGGCACTCCCCTGATGGAGGAGCAGGCTTATGCTGCAGAGTGCACATGCCCAGGACTTGAGTGCTCCAGACAGAGGTACAGGCCAGTTTCACAGCTGAGCCAACACCCAGGGTAGTGAGCAACCTTGGGACAAACAGCAGTGAAGAACCACACTGCCCCCACCACTAGGTAAAAACTGTGAACATAGAGCCTGGATGCTTCCTCTTGATTTCCCCCAAACTGCCATTAGCCTGTGTCATGAACAAACACTAAGCCCTCCTTAACTCTACTGTGGGGGAAACAAGCTGAGGGGCTCAGGGAAACTGTAAAACAAAGGAACAGCAGTCTCTGCACAGATCTCAGAGGCAGAGAATATCATCGCCCACCACATTCCCCACCAATAAAAATCCACATTGAAAACGAGGAAACTCAGTCAAATAGGGGAAGCCCACTTTACAAGAAATCTCTGATGTGAAAAAATATAACAACCAAGAGAAAATACTGTAAGACACTGTAGCAACACCAGCTGGGAAGTGAAGGAAAGACTTCTCCATATCTGCCAGGGAAAAAAAGCCCTTATGCCCAGAAAGAGAAACACATCAACTACAATGAGCTCCTTCAGGAACAAAGCCTCTCAGAGAAGAAATGGAAAACGTCCAGAAAAGAAATTTATAGATTTGGAAATCTATTATCTAAGTGACACAGAAATCAAGACTGTACTCTTAAAAATACTCAGAGAGCTCAAGAAATGCTGGCTGAATACTGAGACCCAGATAAATGATCTCAGAAAGGAAATCTCATAACAAAATGAACACTTTAACAAAGAAATTGAAAAGAAATAACTGAAAAGAAATTTGGAGGATAAACAATGCAATAAAAGAAATAAAGCATGAACTAAGTAGCATAGGAAGCAGGGATATTAGTGACATTGAAGATAGAAACATAGAAATTGAAAAGAAAAAAAGACAGAGATTTGATAAGCAAAAAACAAAAAATGAAAAATCTTTACAAGAACTATCTGACTCCATTAGAAAGAACATTAGGATAATAAAAATACCAAAGGAAACAGTACAAAATTCTAATGAGAACTTAATCAAACAAATAGTAGATGAGAACTTTCCAACCCTATGGGGAAAACCGAAAAACCAAATTTAAGAAGAAAATAGCAGCCCTAGCTACCTGAACCCCACCAGAACTTCTCCAAGGCACATTATACTGAAGACAACAAAAATTAAAGACAAAGAAAATATTCTCAATGCAGCCAGGAAAACGAATTATAACCATCAAAGGAAAGCCCATCAGGCTGTCACCAGACTTCTCAGCAGAAATTCTTTTAGCCAGGGGAGAGTGGAATCATATATTCAAAATATTAAAAGAGAGGAACTACCAGCCAAGAATAATCTATCCAGCAAAGTTATGTTTTAGATATGAAGGAGGAATAAAAACCTTTTCAGACATACAGAAGCTGAAGGAATTCGCCAAGACAAGGCCAGCATTTCAGGAAATACTGAAGGAAGCTACTGGACCTGAAACAAAAAGCCTAAATAAACAGCAAAATGTCAGGATAACAGAAACATAAAAAAGGAAGAAGTACAGGTCTAAATTCTCAAAAGAGAATAGAAATTAAAAGTATGCTTAAGAAAAGGAGCCACTACATACATGAAACCTTGCTTTACATAAACCTCTGGTAACTACTCTTAAAAAACAAACAAACAAACAAACAAACAAAAAAAAAAACCAAGACACACAACCCCCCCCAAAAAAAGGAAACAGAAGGAAAAATCATAGTACGTCATCAAGCTCCAAACAACCAAAAACCAGAAGACAAAATGGCCATAGGAAATCATCATATATCCATTATCACCCTAAATGTAAATGGACTGAACTCATCAATAAAAAGAGACAGAGTAGTAGACTGGATTAAAAAAAAAATCTATATGCTGTCTCCAGAAGACAACCCTCAGCCACAAAAACAAACACAGACTCAGAGTGAAAGGATGGAAAACAATACTCCAAGTAAATGGTATCCAGAGAAAAGCAGGAGTAGTCACAATTATATCTGATGAAATAAACTTCAGGTTAAAAAAGATAGTAAAAGACAAAAATGAACATTACATAATGATAAAAGGAACAATACAAGAAGAAAACATCACACTCATCAATGTATATGCCCCCAACCAGAAAGCACCAAAATTTTAAAACAACTACTTAAAGATCTACATGGTGAAACTGACAAAAACACATTAATAGTAGAGGACATAAACAACTCCTTGATAGTCATAAACAGATCCTCCAAACAGAAAATAAATAAGGAAATATCCTCTCAAAATGATACATTACAATATTTGGAATAATTGACATTTATAGGACATTCCATCCTACAACAGAAGGCTACACATTCCATTTTAGTAGACATGGAACATTCTCAAAAATAGACCATATCCTCAGCCACAAAACTAGCCTCAACAAATTCAAGAAAATTGAAATCATACAAATCATATTCTCAAACCACAAAGCCTTGAAACTGGAGATCAACTACACAAGAAAGTAGGGGAAAAAAAACACATATATATGAAGATTAAATAACATGTTGTTAAAAAATGACTGGATCAAAGAAGAAATAAAAAAGAGATTAAAATATACAGAAACAAATGACAATGAAATACAATATATCAAAATTATTGGGATGCAGCAAAACGGTAATAAGAAGGAAATTGATATCATTACATGCCTTCAGCAAGAAACAAGAAAAAGCATGAGGAAACAACCTAACATCCCACTTTAAAAACTAGAAAAAGAAGAACAAAAAAGCCCAATGTCAGCAGAAGGAAGGAAATAATAAAAATTAGAGCAGTACTAAATGAAATAGAAAACAAAAGAATGATAGAGCAAATTAATGCAATAGAGAGCTGGTTCTTTGAAAAAATCAAGATTGACAAACCCCCGGCTAGGCTCACCAAGGGGCAAAGAGAAATGACACAAATAACCAAAATTATAAATGAAATGGGAGAAATTACCAATGATACCACAGAAATACAAAGGATGATTTGAAAATATTATGAAGGACTCTATGTCACCAAATTTAAAACCTTGAAGAAATGGACAATTTTCTAGAAATATATAGTCTACCTAGACTCAACCAATAAGAAATAGACAATATAAATAGACCTATCAGTTGTGAGAAAATTGAAATAATTTTCCAAATCCTCCCCAAAGGCCTAGGACCATAGTTTCACCAACGAGTTTTATCAAGCATTCGAAGATGAACTAATGACTGTTCTCCAACTCTTCCAAAAAATAGAAGAAGAGGCAATACTTCCCAACTCTTTCCATGAGGCCAACATAATCCTAACATGAAAGCCTGGTAAGGATAACACAAAGAACGAAAACTATACACCAATTTCTCTGATGAACACAGATGCAAAAATCCCAACTTAAATACTAGCAAATAGAATACAACAATGCAATGAAAAGACTACACACCATGATCAAGTGGGATGCATCCCATGAACAGAAGGATAGTTCAACATACGCAAGTCAATCAATGTAATACACCACATAAATAAACTAAAAGATAAAAAAATATGATTATATCAATTTATGCAGAAAAAGCATTTGACAAGATACAACATCCATTTATGATCAAAACACTTAAGAAAATGTGTATAGAAGGCAAGTACTTCAACATAAAAAACAAAACAAAACAAAACACAACCACACATGACATTCAGCTAATATACTGAATGGGGAAAAACTGAAGCTAAAATCATGAACAAGACAGGGATGTTCCCTGTCATCACTGATATTCAAATAGTAATGGAAATTATAGTCAATGTAATCAGGCAAGACAAAGGAATAAAAGCATCCAAATTGGGAGAGAAGTTAAACTGTCACTTTTTGCAGCTGACATGATTCTTTATACAGAAAATTCTGAAGACTACACACACACACACACACACACACATAGAAATAATAAACAAATATAGTAAAGTTGCAAGATATAACATCAATATACAAAAATCAATTGCATTTCTATATGCAAACAATGAAACTTCAGAAAAAGAAATGAGATAAACAATTCCTATTGCAATCACACCAAAAAGAATAAAATGGCTGGGAATAAATTTAACAAAGAACATGAAGGACTTATATACTGAAAACTATGAGACACTATTAAAAGAAAGTGAAGAGGACACAAAGAAATGGAAAGGTATTTCATGTTCATGGATTGGAAATATCAATGTAGTTAAAATGGCTATATTACACAAAACAATATACAGATTTAACAAAATTTGCATCAAAATCCCATAAACATTCTTTCAAGAAATAGATAAAAGAATCATTAGATTCATATAAAACCACAAAAGACCCCACATGGCCAAAGCAATCTTACATGAAAAGAATGAGGCTGGCAGCATCACACTTCCTGATTTCAATTTATACAAAGTGTCAATAATCACGACAGTTTGGTATTGGTAGAAAAAGACACACAGACCAGTGGAACAGAAGGAAAATCCCAGAATTAAACCTACAAATATATGGCAGATAATTTTTGACAAGGTATCAAAAAAATATATAATGGGGAAAATAAAGCCTCTTCAGTAACTGGTGCTGGGAAATTGGAAAACCACATGCAAAAGAATGAATCTGAACTGAGAACTGTCACCTCAAAATGGATTAAAGACCTCCGCACAAGACCTGAAACAATAAACTGTATACAAGAAAACATTGGTACTAAACTTACAGAGCTCAGGCTCAAGGAGGACTTCATGAACTTGACCTCAAAGGTAAGGAAGTAAAAGCAAAAATAAATGAATGGGACCATATCAAATTAAAAAGCTTCAGCACAGCAAAATAAACCATCAGGCAAGCAAAGAAATAGCTAACCGAATGGGAGAAAATATTTGCAAACAATGCTCCTGATAAGGGGCTAATATCTAAAAATATATAAAGAACTTATACAACTCAACAATAAAAATACCAAACAATTTAATTAAAAAATGGGCAGAGGGCCTGAACAGACACTTCACCCAGGAAGACATACAAATGGCCAACAGATCTATGAAGAAATTTTCAACTTTACTAGCTATTAGGGAAATGCTAATCAAAACCATAGTGAGATACTACCTCACACCTGTTAGAATGTCTATAATTAACAAGACAAGGAATAAGAAGTATTGGAGAGGGTATGGAGAAAAAGAAACTCTCAAACACTGCTGGTGAGAATGCAAACTGGTATAACCACAGTGACAAACAGTATGGAAGTTCATAAAAAATTATTTAAGAATAGAGTTACAATATGACCCAGTAATCCTACTTCTGTATATCTACCCCCCAAAATTTGAAAACCTTAGTCTGCAAAGATATGTGCACCCCCATATTCATCGCAGCACTATTCACAGTAGCCAACTCATGGAAACAGTCAAAGTGTCCTTTGATATATGACTGGCTAAAAAAGCTGTGGTACATATACACAAAAGAGGAAATAGGGCCATTTATGACAACATGGATGGACTTTGAGATCATCATACAAAATGAAGTAAGTCAGACAGAAAAAGCTGTGATTTCACTCATTTGTGAAACACAAAGCTGAAAACAACAAAGAAACAAAAACTCATGGACACAATTAAAAGTTTAGTGGTTAGTGGTTATCGGAGGATATGGGGGAGGGTGGTGGGAGAGAAGAAATGGAGTCTCAAATATATGGTGATGGAAAGAGAACTGACTCTGAGTGATGAACACATAACACAACACAAGGATGATGTGTTGTAGAATTGTACACCTGGATCCTATGTAATTTTTACTAACCAATGTCACCCCAATAAATTTAACAATAGAAAGGAAAAAAAAAAAAAGAAATGAAAGAGGAGAAATGAGTATGGATACTTCAGAAATACAAAGGATCATACCAGAATACTGTGAAGGATTATACACCACCAAATTCAAAAACCTAGAATAAATGAACAAGTTTTTAGAAACATATAGTCCAACAAGACCAAGTTTGTCCAACATGCAGCCTGCACGGACCACATGCAACCCAGGATGGCTTTGAATGCAGCTCAACACAAATTCATAAAATTTCTTAAAACATTACAAAAATATGCACAAACTTTTTTTTTAACCACATCAAATATTATTAGTGCTAGTGTATTTTATATGTGACCCAAGACAATTCTTTTTTTTTTCAATGTTGCCCAGGGAAGCCAAAAGATTGGACATCCCTGAACTTTAATGAATCAAGGAGAACAGAATAAACTAAATAGATCAATTAACAGTAAAATAATCCAAACAATCATCTAAAACCTCCCCCCCAAAAATGTCCAGGACCAGATGGCTTCACTAGTGAATTCTACCAAACATTCAAAGGGGATTTAATACCTTTTCTCCTCAAACTCTTCCAAAAATTGAGCAAGAGGAAATACTTCCTAATTCATTTTGGTGGGGCTAACATTACCCTGATACTAAAACCTGGTAAAAAAAAATAACACATACACACAAACCCCAGACCAATCTTTTCGATAAACACAAATGCAAAATTCCTAAAGAAAATACTAGCAAGTAGAATACAACCATACATTAAAAAGATTACACATAATGATCAAGTGGGTTTCATTCTAGAAGCACAAGGATGGTTAAACATATAAAAATCAATAAATGTGATACATTACATAAACAAAATAAAAGATAAAAAGCATATGATTATATCAATTGATGCAGAAACAGCAGCTAACAAGATATAATATCCATTTATGATAAGAAACAATAAAGTTGATATAGAAGGAAAGTATCCTCAACATAATAAAGGCCATATTCAGCTAATATCATACTGAATAGTGAAATACTAAAATCATTTATTCTAAAATCAAGAACAAGACAGAAATATCCCTTGTAACCACTGTTATTTAACATAGTGCTGGGAGTCCTACCCAGAGCAATCAGGCAAGAGAGAGAAATAAAAGGCATTTATATTTGGTTTTTTTTTTTTTGGTTTTTTTGTTTTGTTTTTTTTTTAATTCATTTTTATTGTTAGACTTATTGGGGTGACATCTGTTAGCAAGGATTACATAGGTTTCAGGCATACAATTCTACAGTGCATTGTCAACTTGATGTATAATCAGTTCACCACCTAATGTGACTTCTCTTTCCATCACCTTATATTTAGCTTCCCCCCCTCCTCCCCCACCCCTCCCCTTTCTCCCCTCCCTAACCCACTCATCCCCAAATAAACATTAAACTATTGATTGTGTCCATGGGTTATTTGTTTGTTCATTTCTTTTTTTCTTTGCTTTCAGTTTTATATTCCGCATATGAGTGAAATCATGCAGTTCTTTGTTTTTTATGTCTGGCTTATTTCACTTAGCATAATGATCTCCAGGTTCATCCATTTTGTTGCAAATGGCAATATTTCATCTTTTCTTACAGCTGAGTAATATTCCGTTGTGTATATGTACCACAGCTTCTTTATCCAGTCATCTGTCGCAGGGACCTTTGGTTGTTTCCATGTTTTGGCCACTGTGAACAGCGCTGCAATGAACATTGGGGTACATAAGTCTTTGCAGACAAAGGTTTTCAAGTTCTTTGGGTAGATCCCCAGAAGGGGGATTGCTGGGTCAAATGGTAGCTCCATTCCCAATTT
>PVJL010020956.1:0-11240 GCA_004026885.1 Lyroderma lyra
CCCTGCCCTCACATTGCTTGTAGTCTTAAGGCTGACCCAGGGTTTCAGGTAGAGTGGGGACAGGGGAGGGGGCCCTGGGAGCTGGGGCAAGGCCAGGTGGGTGAGTGTCCAGGACCCGCCCTAGCCTGGTGGTCCCCACCCCCCAGGTGCTGTGGGCATCCTGACCATCATCAGTAAGGGCTGCAGCGCGCACTGTGAGGGGGACTCACAGAATTACTACGTGGGCAAGAAGAACGTCACGTGCTGCTCCACCAACCTGTGCAATGCCAGCGGGGCCCATGCCCTGCGGCCGGCTCCCATCCCCCTGCTGCTGCTCATCTCTGTCCTCAGCCTGCTGCTCTGGCATCCAAGCCGGGTGTAGGCTCCAGGAGGACCCCACTGTGTCCCACGCTGGGGCACTCCCCACGCACACCCTGCCGCCCCCTCCCCTTGCTGGCACACCCCTCTGTCCTTGGCAGCGCTCCCGGGCCAGCACCCCTGCCTGCTCCCACTCGCTGCAGCCTGGGCCCTAGTGATGCAGAACAGCCTGAAGATGGCCTGTCCGGGTCCTGGGCCCTGGGCTGCTATTTCCACGGCCCTATATTCCCACCCACCCCTTAACCCTCACTCAGGTAACTCTTCCTCCAGGAAGCCTTCCCTGCCTGCCCCCACCACAAAATGACCAGGTTCTCATGGTGTCCCCTGCACCCAGCATGGAGCAGGCTCTCAGGAGGGTCGCTGCACCGATTGAGATGAACTGTACCAAGTAGAACTGGGGAGGGGGGTGTGAGGTCCCAGGTGCTCCAAGAGATGGGGCCTGGGCGTGGGCAGCTCCCCATCACCATGCGCAGCAACCCCAGCATACAGATGGCCCCCAATAAAGGCCCCTCGGCTTGCTGCACAGAGCCTCTGACCTTGTGCAATCTCAGGTCCGAGTCAGGGGTGGGGTCCGGGGCTATGTCGGGTCGTCACCTGGGCCCGCCTTGGTGGCTGAGGCCATGTCAGCACCCCAGTGATCCCGAGTGTGGACAGTCCCCCTCGTCTCCGGGGCCCGCCCGGCCTGCCTGGCTCCTGTTGGGGAACTCTGGGCTGCGGCCTCTCCTGCACTCCCCCACTGGGTCCCAGGGCACGTACAGCACACAGACCAGGGCCAGGGGCCAGGGCTGGGCCTTTGCTTCTGGGAGGGCACCGCAGAACGGGGGACCCCAGGCAGAGTCTCAGGCCTATCAGCCAGGTGTGGCTCAGATGCTCCAAGCCAGGAGGGGTCCCTGGCAGTGTGAACAGTGTGTGCGTGTGCTTTGGGGGGCAGCCTGGACAGCCGAAACTCAGAAAGAAGCAATGAGCAGGGAACATGGGCTGTGAGTGGGGGGCAGGGGTCTCGTAAGGCCCCTCTGGCTTCTCATTGCCCGGCCTTCACTGACATCTCCAGAACCTGGCCTCCCGCTGTAGGGCCTTCCCCTGGGGGGACAGGACAAAGTGGATGACCAGATGGCTGCATCCTCAGAGCAGCGGCCAAGGGGGCCAAAGAACTGACATGTCCTTCCAGTCCCCATCGGGGACAGATGGATGACTCCAAGCTGGCTATGACAGCAGAGTGTTACAGAGATGAGTGTGAGCAGTGTTGGGGGGAAGACCCCTCTTGGGGCAGTTGAACCTGCCCTGCGGGAGCCAAGCTCCCTGCCTCTGGAGTGTCCAAGCAGATCCTGGGACCCGGGAAACCCCGAACCCCGCTCTGCCCAGCTGCGGCCCCCAGAAGCAAAGTCAGGAAAGTGAAGAACTCAGCTTCTGCCCCTGCCGGTGACGTGGGACTGTAGAACGGGGCTGCCCTGAAAAGTCCTCATGTGAGAGGGAAGTCAAGACCCTGCCACTCGAGCCCAGGCCCGGTGTGGACTGGACTACAGCCCAGGTGGACACCGGCCCCACTGCCACCGGATGCAATCTCGGACATGTGGAGGCGCAGCAAGCCTCTGGGGACCCCTTAACCACCCCGGCACCCCACTCCAGAACTCCAGTACAGACCTAAGGAGGTCCCGGGCAAACGCTGTCATCTGAGAGCCCCAGGGCCTAGCTGGGAGAGCTGGCCTCGCCTCCTCTGGGCTTTCCCTCCCCCGCCTTGTAGAGAAGAGGGACAGGACATCTGAGTGTGTGTGACAGTCCACCAGGCCCAGTCCCAAGTGCAAGACATTGCTGAGTCATTTACATTCACCGCCTCCCCTCTTCCACCCCAGACATCATTTGCTCCGGTTTCTGAAGGGGCAAAGGCTGGGAATGCTTGGGGATAAGCTTGAGGTGATCAGGATCTTTGGGGGGCCGAGGGGTGGGTGTGATGGGGGGGAGTATTGGGGTCAGACTGTGATGCGTCCTAAATCTGCCACATACGCATTCGGGCTGTCGCCTGCGGAAGCGGGAAACCCCTGCAGGTTCTGGAGCAGAGGAGGGGTCGGTTTCCAGTAGAGTCTCGAAGCCAGCGCTCTTGGGGACCGGCTGTGTCCATTTCTCTTGCAAAGTCCCGCAGCCTGGGCCGCGCAAGTACTGGAGCCTTTGACTCTGCTCAGATCAAGGGTTGAATCTCCCGGGTCAGTCCGAGACTTCAAGGTCCAGGGGAGACGCGAGGTGCTTGCGCTCCTGACTAGGGTGGAAGATTATGGGGGGCCCGGGGCGCTCCTGCGTCGGCAACGCGGAGTGCGACCGCCAGGTGCCGCTGTGGCGCCCCGAGCGCGGCCCTGTGCCCCACCCACTCCGGGCGAGCGAAAGCCGCGCCGGCAGCAGGGCGGGACGGACCACTGAGGGCAGAGGGGGATCCCGAGCAGGAAGCAGCCTACAGCGCCTGCGGCCTCAGGCGCGTTCTCCTCTCTGCCGGCCTCGGGAGGTGGTTCGCTCCGGCTGCGCTCGCCGGTTCCGGGACTGGCGGGCAGCAGCGCAGCGCGCACCGGCTGGCACCGGCGTCGCGGGCTCCGCGGCGATGCTGGGGCTGCTCGTGCCGTTGCTGACCCTGGCTGTCGCCTACTTCGCGCTGCTGGACGGGTGGTACCTGGTGCGTGTGCCGTGCGCCGTGCTGCGCGCGCGCCTCCTGCAGCCGCGGGTCCGCGACCTGCTAGCGGAGCAGAGCTATGCGGGCCGCGTCCTGCCCTCGGACTTGGACCTGCTGCTGCACATGAACAACGCGCGCTACCTGCGCGAGGCTGACGTGGCGCGCGCCGCGCACCTGGCCCGCTGCGGCGTCCTCGGGGCGCTACGCGCACTCGGGGCGCGAGCTGTGCTGGCCGCCTCGTGTGCGCGCTACCGCCGCTCGCTGCGCCTGCTCGAGCCCTTCGAGGTGCGCACCCGCCTGCTGGGCTGGGACGACCGTGCCTTCTACGTGGAGGCGCGCTTCATCAGCCTGCGCGACGGCTTCGTGTGCGCACTGCTGCGCTCCCGCCAGCACGTGCTGGGCACCTCCCCGGACCGCGTCGTGCAGCACCTGTGCAAGCGCAGGGTGAGCGCCCCTCCCCGTGCACACCCCCTCGCCCGCGGGGTCGTGAGGACTCCTGATCCTCGCCCCTTCCCCTGGGGAAGGCCCACGCCCTTGGAGCGCGCCCGCCCTGCCGTGTACCATTCCAGCCCTTTCCTTTGAGCCCAGGGCCTTCTTCAGGGATGTGGTTCTTCTGGGAGCTCCCAGGGTCCCCGAGTCAATTCTCCATAACTGGACTTTGCATGCTCCCCTCCTGCCATGTCTTGTCACCATTTCCAGAACACAGAAGCCCAGACCAGGCCTTTCCCAGTAGTCTGAGTCCTGGCGCAGCCACCCTCTCTGGTCCTTGCTTCTGAACATTGTGTTTGTTTGACGGGGTGGGGGTCAGTGAAAGGATGTTGCTGGGAGTTCTCATGAACCTGAGACCCCTCTTAGGTCTTAACACAGCTGAGAGCTGAGGGGCTGGGTCACCACCACCTGGCTTTGCTTTTTCCAGTTGAAGAGCCGAGGCCCCAGGGCTGCCTGGGGCCCAGGCCCCCTCCCCAGGGTCTCCCGCTCCCAGCACAGCACAGCTGGCTACTGCCAAGCGGCAACCAGGCCCTGGGGAGGCCAGGGCCTCGCTGTAGCAATGGTTGCTAGGGACGCACCTGCTGCAAGCAGGTTCCTAAAAACATGCCGAGAGCTTCCGTGCCCAGGCTGACCCCTGAGTGCCCTCAGGCAGGGTGCTGCCCTCTCTGGCCATGTGCAGGCACCTCCTGAGCAGAGGAGGGACCCGGCCTCACCTCAGCTCTGAGAAGCCAGCGTCTCCACATATCAGAGGTGGGGACTGCTTGAGGCTGCACAGTGGCCCACAGGAGCCAACTTTAAAGCGATGGGCTGAGAGCTGGGACCAAAGGCAGAGGCGCGGGGAGCAAAGGCAGCTTTGCTGGAAGGGAGCAGGCTCTTAGGCTGACAGACGAGGTCCCCATGAGAGATGAGGGGGCAGGGACACACAAGGACACCCAACCAGAGACTGGAGGGCCAGCAGGATGGCCAGGAGTTGCCGGGGTTTCCAGCCTGAGCCCCCAGGTCGGAGAGCCCAGGTGGAGTTGCCGCCTTGGTGTGGAGCAGGCTGAGTCCAGTGCCTGGGGACCTTGCATGTTGAAAAGCTGGCATGGGGTGGGGTGGCCTTGGAGGCAGAGCTGGGCGGGGAGGACAGGGCTCCGGGGAGCTGGGCCTAGACGTGCAGCAGAGCCCGGGCCAGACTTGCCCTGTGACGCCAGCAGCTCCCTGGTCCGCCAGGAAGGCTGAGGCTCTGGCTCTGATGATCTGTGCCCAGCCTCCTTGATGCCCTGAGGTGGGTGGACGTTTACCTCGGGCTTTCCCCTCCTCCCTGGGAGCTCCCAAAGCCCACCTGCAAGGCCTCTGACCCCTCAGGAGTCACCCAGTGTCCTACCTGCCGCCCCATCATGAAACGGCCCAGCATGCAGGCAGGTGGCTGAGTGGACAGGGGTGGGAGCACAGTGATCAGGCCCAGAGCTGACCTTGGGGCAGGACTCTACCCAGCGCTCCCCCAGCAGAGTGGCTCTGCCATCTGCCCGTCACCTCTGCCCCCTTCTCAGTCTGTGCCACAGGCCTCTGGCCCCTCGGGGTCTCCCATCTGCCATCGCCCCTCTCCAGCCAGCTGACCCCAGATTTTACCCGGGTGCTGGGGATACAGAGGGGGCTCAGGCATGGCTCTGCTGGGGACACGGCCCTGATAAAGGAGAGCTAGGGTGGGGGGTGCTGGGAGTGGGGGAGGAGGACACGCGGGGCTGGGGAATGGCCTCTGGACAAGGGGACACCCTCAGCAAAGGCCCAGAGGTGTGAAGGCAGCGGCCTGGCTGATGCCCCTCCCTGTATCCCTGCTTGTCCCCATGGGCATGGGGGCCTGTGGGAGCCTCACCCGCCTGTCCCCCCGCCCTGGCCTGCAGGTGGAACCCCCTGAGCTGCCTGAAGACCTGCGGCACTGGATTGCCTACAACGAGGCCAGCAGCCAGCTGCTCCGGGCTGAGAGCGGGCTCAGCGATGCGGTCAAGGACCAGTGACTGCCACCCCCTGCCCACCAGCCTCCACCAGTCCCCACCTGCCAGGGGGCAGAGAGTGCAGAATGGGCTGGCCAGCTGGAGTGGCCTTGTGACCAGCCCAGCCCCCTTCACCTGCTTGGCCTCCCTTTCCCCTCCCCCATTATTGACGCTGACCCGTGACTCTCCGCGCACTGAGCATGAGATGGGGTGACAGGCCCTCAGCGTGCAGACGGTGGGCAAAGTGGGAGGCCCAAGGCCCTTGGCATGTGGGCTGCAGGGGCTGGGACCCAAGCCTAGAGTGCTTGAGCACAGGAACCATCTAGAGCCGCCCTGAGCACACTTGGAGCTGTGTTGGGGTGGCAGGGGCTGCGCCAGGGCAGTCCTGGGCAGGGCCAGGGCCTGATTCTCAGGACAGATGCTCTGGCCGCGGTGAGGAAAGGGCGGGCCCAGGGCAGAGTCCGAAGGTTCTTAGCAAGGGGTTATGGAGCAGGGAGTGGGGTTCTGCCTGGGTGCTCTCTGCGCCCTGCCCTCACCTGTTTGCATCCCTCAGTGCCCTTAGGGCTGTGTGCTGTGTGACCGCGGGTGGAGCCCTGCCCTCTGTAGCCCTCCTGCTGGCCTGTCCTTGCCTGACATACAAACTACTGCTGATGCCGATTTTCTCCTTCCTGCCCTGAGTGGCCGCATCCCTGGTGGCGGGAGGGTGGGCTGAGGCTGGGTCTTCTTGGCTTTGCTCGAGTGGCCTGTCCTGGCAGCTGCCCTCAGGGATCCCTGATGGAGCCACCGGGCTGCTAGGACACCAGCTGGGGACAGGGAGGCCTGCAGAGGCGGGAGCTGGCCTCCGAGCAAGAAAGCCCCAGCCTGGGCTCTGCCTGGCAGCCTCTGCTCCCTGGCTGGTTGGGACACTGGGGTCAGGGCCCTGCATGTGTGGCCACCTGCTTCTGCCCCTGCCCCTGCAGCCCACAAGGCAGGCCAGAGTGGCTGGAACCCAGACCTGCCTCCTTGCCGCCCCCTCCAGGAAGCCCACCACCAGCTCGGCAGGAGCACAGCAACACCCCGATTTGTCTCCTGCCCCCCACGCTGTCTTCTGCCTTACAGCGGCCATGGGAAGGCTGCAGTGCATCTGTTTTATTTGAAGAAAGCCCAGGATTAAAGGGTCTTAAATGGGAGTGTGCGTGGGGAGGTCCTCATTTTGAGCCCCGGCCACCCAGGGAGGCATGGGGGGCAGTCCAGGCTTGGGCTCCTGTGAACTTAGGGACCCGGCTGGCAGGGCAGGACTGTCCCCATTCCACCAGAAAGAAGCTGCCCCAGCCCCCTGGCCCTCTCTCCTGTCCCTGGATGCCCGGCCCAGGTTTCCGGTTCGTTCCCAGGGCCAAGTCCCGAGATCCTCAGGAGGGCCGGGAGGTCATACCCCAGACTCCGTCTGGGCCCCCACACCCCTGGCGGGGGTTGGAGGAGTCTGGATAAGTACCGGGCTGTTCTGCAGGCCCCTTGAAGAAGGCAGGGAAAACGGGGCCCCAAGGACATAAAGCAGGTGGTGGGGGTGGGCGGCGTCCGTGCGCTGACCACCTGCCCAGCAGGGCTCAGAAACAGCTGGATTCGTGGGGCGCCTTCAGCAGTGGAGAACTGGGGCTAAAGAGGTGGCCTGGCCCGGGTGGCCTGGCACCTCCGCGGTTTGCAGCCCATGTGGTCGTCTGGGTTCTTTTCAGCTCCGCTGCCTGAGCAGGTCCTGGCTCCCCCACCCTGTCCCGTGTGACCAGGTCTCCTCACGAGCTGCTCTGACACCCTCTTTCATCTGTAAACCAGACACAGGACCACGTACCCGAGGCGGCTGTGACAGCTCGTGAGTGGGGGCCACAGTGGAGGTGGGTGTGCCCAGAAACAGCCTGGTCTGGGCGTGAGGATGGGAAACCCCGCTGCCATAGGGGCGGCTGCGGAATGTGGACAGTCCTGCCCTGCTGGCCAGGTCCCTGAGTTCACGGGAGCCTAAGCCCATGGAAGGCGCAGAGACCTGGGAGGCGATGGTTGGCAGGGAGGGGGCACACAGCCTTCCCTGTTGGGGGAGGGGGGTGTATTGAGGCTTGAAGGCCATGTGACCCCACCTTGCACGGTAAGAAGTGTGGTGGGTGACTGAGGACAGTGTCGCCCCTTGCCCAAGTCAAAGCTCAGAGTCGCAGCCCCAGATGGTACCCCAGGACAGCACTTGGACTCCCGGTCACCTGCCCTAGGTCTGCCCTCTCCAGGCGAGTGGTGTCCATGCTATGCAGTCAGGACACGTGGGCACACTTGGGCCAGTGGTGGAGGTCACTGGGCTCTGAGGGTCCTGCCCCTTGGGAGCTGGCTCAGGGCCACAGAACCCTTTGGACTGTAAGTCTTGCCCACAGGAAGCAGAGGTGTGGCGTTCCCGGGGCCCCAGGGACAAGGCGCTTCCTAGGTCACCAGTCCCCTCCCACAGGCATGGGGTGTCCGTGGTGCCTGACCAGGAGAGACCCGCTTCAGGTCCCGGCTGCTGCCCCTCCACCCAGGAGCAGGGAATCCCCGGAGGGGGGATAGCTGAGGGGCAGGGGGCTCCCTGCCGTGTCTCGGCCTGGCTGCTGCTGGGAGCTGGGCATCCCCCCAGGGCCCAGAGAAGCCAGCAGAGCAGGAAGGGGCAGGTCCCAGCGTGAACAAAGGGCCCCTGCCAGGTAATCTCTGACCAGGCTGGAACACCTGCCCTCCCCTCCCCCCCCAGGCGGCCCGGACGGGTGCGGGCGCTGGGCCCCGAGCTGGGCGCTCGCTGTCCCCCAGAGGACCCTGTGTACGTGCAGTGCGTGCGTGCCGAGTCGGCCCGGGCAGCCCTGAGGGGACGGGGGACCTGTTGGGCAGGTGACTTGGGAAACAGACTGGAAAGTTGGTGCTGGCCCAAGTCCAAGGTGGAGTGCGGGTCACTCAGCACAGGGGCCTCGGTGTCCCTGCTCCAGAGAGACTCCAGGGTGAGCCTGGAGGAGGCAGGTGGTGGGCACTCGCCAGGGCCCCGCCAGCGTCCTGTCAGCACCCTCTGCCACCGGACACGGGGACCACGTCCCACAGGTCTGACCCCAGGGTTAGGCCTTCCCACGGGGCCAGCCGACAGGCAGATGGGGGCTTCGGGTGCCATCCCAGGTCCGGGGCCACTCGGCTGCCTGGGCCTGCCTTCACCTGGCCTGGCATGCCCCCCTGTACCCCACCAGCCCCTCCGCCATTCAAGGCTCCGCCCCATGCCCCCTCCTCCAAGAAGCCGCCCCTGGCCCTGGTAGTGGGGTGCTCCCTCTGCACGTGGGTCCCATTTCCTGCCCTGCCCCCAGTCAGGCCGCCGTAGCCCCTGAGGGCCTAGGGGACCCAGAGGGACAGCTCGCTCACCACAGGGGGCCGATAGGGACAATGATGAGGGTGAGACTGGGCAGAGGTGGAAGGGGAGACGGAGGAGCTGAGGCCAGACGCAGGGGGAGGCGCCCCGCCCGGGTGCGCAGGCCGGAGCGCACAGAGGACACCGGGAGGCCTGGTGCAGGCGGACCAGCTTCTTCGAGGGCATGGGGGGCTGCGGGGGTGGGCTGGGGGGTCTAGAGCCAGAGGCTCAGGAGGGGGCTGAGCATGAGGGGGAGGGCCAGGCTGCAGGGGCTGCCCAGGGCGGGCGCCCCGTCCACATTGCACAGGTCAGCGTTACAGCAGGACACGGGCCGCGTCAGGCCGATGCCGTCCACGTCCGAGGGTACGCACTTGCTGGCACAGGACTTGGTCACCGTGGAGTCCCCCAGGAAGGGGTACACTGCAGGCATGGAGCACGCGTGTCAGGCTGGCCAGGCGGTCCTGGCCTTCACGCGTCGTGTGGGACTCACGTGGGGTCACCACCCCGGTCTCAGTCCCTCCATGACCCAGCTCCCTGCTTTCTCACCGGCACCGGCTGAGTGAGTGCCTACTGCGTGCCAGGGACCGTGGCGACCTGCACAGGGACGCCTCGCTGCTGGGGGAGGGGTGCGCTGCCCAGGGTGACTGGGCTGGAGGCAGCCCTCCCGGGACTGCAGCCCGCCCTGTGCCCACTGACCTGTCTCCAGGGAGTACAGCGTGGTCTTGCACATGGTTTCATTGGCATTGCAGGTGGTGACGGTGACACAGCTGGCCACCCCGGTGGGCTGGTGACAGGTGTAGCACCTCAGGGCCACCACTGGGTGAGAAGTCACGAGGGGCGAGTCAGGCAGGCCCTGCCCCTCCCGAGCCCTCTGTCCTGGAGGCCCAGGTTTGAGTCGGACGATGCCATCCAGGGCCCCGTTGCCCACGGGCCAAAACTGTGGCAGTCCCAAAGCAGTGCCCCTGGGGGCGATGGGCTCCCAGGGCTGGACGTGGGGAGGACCGGTGTCTGCAGGCGCAGGGAGGGCTTCAGTGTGGCCGTCACCCCCTCGGGGTCCTCGCCAGGAAAGTGCAGGCCCAGAGGCTGTGCTGGGGGTTCAGTTTGGGCAAGGAGGTAAGTGGGGTGTGGGGTGAGCTGGGCTGGGCCAGCCTAACAGGCAGGAAGGAGACACCCCTGCAGTGGGACCCAGGAGGGCAGGGTGCAGGCCAGCAGGGGCGGCCCCCCCACATACACGGGAGCCCACGTGGGCCCTGCGGGCTCCAACCAGCCCGGGCAGCGCACTCGGTGAGGCCGCAGGCTCCTCTGCCTTCAGTGGGTCATGCCTCTCGGGCTGACCTCAGTTTCCCGCTCTGGGAAATGGGCAGACCCGTCTGGCTGGGTCCCACTCCACCCAGCTCCTCCTCCGGTTGGGTACGGGGGCCCCGAGGGCCTAGGATGCCTCCCCCAGTTCTCTCAGAGCCTTGTGCCCCGCCATGTGTCTGGGTTTGCTTCCCTCTTGTCCGTCCACGGCCACCCCACCCCCAGCACTCCCCTGACTGGCTGCCCGAGGCACCTCCTGAGGCGCCGTGGTCCCACCCCACGACCAGGCTGCTTGCCCCGACCTGTAGGTGCTTCCTGGTGCCCGTGGTCCCCCGTGGCGGGCAGCTCCCCAGCTGGCACCCAGGACCCCATCCCACCCAGGCAGTCGCAGCCGCGGGGGGCAGCCCCCTCACGTCACACCCCTGCCCTCACCCTGCCCGTCTCAATGGCCCCTCCATCCTATCCCCCCCCATCACCACCCCCGCCCTCCTCACACCAGGGGGACCTCCTCCTCCCGCCCTGTTTTCCTCTACGCCCCACCCCACCCTGGTCACTGTCCCCCTCACCGAGCTCGCTGCAAGAAGCCAGCACCAGTGCCAACAGTGCCAGCCGCGTCCCCAGCATGGTCCGGTCCCCGCGCCGCCGTCCGCACTTGCCTTGGCCTGCCAGGCAGGGACCGCAGACACCCAGCACAGCAGCCACCCAGCTGGCGGCCAGCCTGCGGATTAGCGGGGTGGGGTTCCCAGGGGGCGGCAGGGGTGCCAGGCCGCCCCCACCCCGCCTGCACCCCGCCTGCCCCATTCCTCTGTGCAAACTGCTTCACCCCCGCCCCTTCCTGGTTCCTCCACTTTCCGCAGCCTGGGGCCCCTCCCCGCCCTCGTGACCACACTCTGAGGGTTTGCGGGTCCCCATTCCCTCTGTGAGGCCCCCTGGGGCCCTTCTCCCTTCTCCCCTCCACCTGGCACCACCCACACCTGGGAAGCCCCCCAGGCTGCCTGCTGGGAGTTGGGGGTCCCCGTCTGCCAACTCCTGCCTCCGTCAGCACCCCCTGCCCTGGGTCCCCACTCACACACACACACACACACTCACACACTCACACACAACC
>PVJL010020957.1:0-11187 GCA_004026885.1 Lyroderma lyra
ACCCCGCGTACCCCCCCACACACCCCACATGCCCCCCGGAAAAAATCCATCCATAAATGCCTCGAGTTTTCCTGTTTCGTGGCTGGATACTTTCCAGACAGGCTGCGTAGGTATTTATCTCTGTTTCTAGTTTTTCAAAATAAATGTGGGTTTCTACTTCTGTTTTGTCCTGCAAGACTGTCTTGGATGTGCTTTGCCATTTTCATTTCCAAATGGATTTTAAAGAGTATTGTTAAATTCCACCAAAGACACCTAAGGAATGGATTGCACAAATCGGGTAGTTTGGGAAGACAAGTTAACAATAATTCTTCCAGTGCATTAACCTGAATTTTTTCCTGCTTATTTAGGTTTCCTCTCAATGTTTCACAGTTTTTTTGTGTAGGCTGTCTCATATACCTGTTAAATTTCTTTGCGGTACCTGATATTTCAGATGCTGTTTGAAATGGTGTTTTGTAAATTTTTTTATTTTCTATATTCATTTCATGCTCAGTGTCTGGTTACTTCTATTATAAGAATGCATTAGCAGATTCTAGCCTACACAATCGTATAATCTGTGACAAATGAGAGTTACTTCTGTTTACACGTCATCTGAGAATGATGACAGTGTCATTTCTTCCTTTACAGTCCTGTCTGTCACTTTTGCTTTTCCCTTTGTTGTTTACTGCGCTGGCTAAATCCTCCAGCGGAATGCTGAGTGCAGGTGGTGAGCCCTGCTCCCAGCCTCTAGGAAAGCGTTCAACATTTCTTCATTGTGATGTTCTTGTAGATTTTTAAAAGTATCCTTACTCTTTAGAATCACTTTGTGTCAAAAAGATCTTTTTTATTTCGTATTTTCTAGGAATGGATGCTAAATTGTAACCCGTGCTATTTCTGTAGCGGTTGAAACGATCATGTTTTTCCTTGTTTCCTATTGGTAGGTCAGAATGATGTTTTTAAACCTTTATCCTTAGAACAGATTCAACTTGGTCTTAACGTATTACCCTTTTAACATAGTGAAGGACTTAATTGGACAATATTTTACTTGGCATTTAAAAATTGACGTTCATGATGGAGTGAGGATATACTTGTATATAAACTTTCACAGTAGCCTTGCTAGGCTTTTGTTGTGAGCGTGCTGATTTTATTGTTTTCTCTCTTTATTCATCCTGACATAAAGTGAGTCTTCTCCAGACCTGGAATTTGTCACAATGAAATCGTGTGGACCTTCCCTTTTCATCTATTATGTGCCCAGTAACTCCGAGGTGACAGCGAGAAGCCATTGTGAAACGCGGTGTCCCCTGGGGGCGCTGCTGGACAACAGTGGTCCTTTAATTCTCAGAGGGGTGAGAACAGTGACAGTGACCCACTTGTTCACTGCTGTGTGTGTCTTACTAGCACAGGACCCGGCAGGTCGTGGGCGCTTGTCACGACTGCTTCGAATGCCACAGTGTCTTCCTGTGGCTTTCCGGAAGTTGTTATCTCTGACCCACCGTGAATATGTCAGAGTAGATGCTCACACATTCTCTGCCTGGGGACAAACAGTGGGGTTCTGAGTCTAGAATGTTCAAGCATGGGTACAAATTCTTTGATGCTTCTTTCATTGAGAGGTGAGCATCTATGTCCCCTCCTCTTGCTCACGGCTCTTATTGACCAATTAAGTATGACAGAAAGGATACCATAGGAGTTACCGCGGAAGTCCAGGCAGCTTCTGCTTCGTTTGCTAGAATGTTCTCAGAAGCCCTGCCTGCTGAGGCCACGAGACCAGAGAGAGCACGTAGGTGCCCCCTCCTCAGGCCCAGCTGAGCCCCGTCGGGGACGGCCGTCAGCGCAGCAGGGGCAGGACTTGCCCCATTTCTGACCTGCAAATCGTGAAATATAAGAAAATGGTTATTGCTGTAAACTGCTGCATTTTGGGGTGGCTTGTGATGCAGTAGTAAGTAACTGGGACATAGTTATGTGTTTCACGTATCGCTTATTTCATGGAGGTGTGTTTTCGTAATCTAGTTGCGTTTCCTTTAGAGGTGGTGGTGGTCTCACCCGTGTTTCGTGGTGGTCTAGTCGTCTCTGTCCCGTCTCTCTCGAGCTTGTTCTCAGAGGAGAGAATGCACTGGTGCTCTTTTCCCACGTTCTCGTTCGAAACAGTGAACATGACCTGTGTTCTTGTGAAAGGAGACGTGATTCCAACCATTGTCTCTACTACCTAGAGAGGCAGCAATACACAGAGGGTTCTGTCGCACTCCAGCGCTGAAACACGCTTTGCGTCAATAATTAGAATCTGGAACGTGCGTGTGGCCTGCAGAGCTGGCGCATCGCACGATGGACTCCTCCTCGCTGGCACCACACATTCCTTCGTGCTACAATTGTAGCTTCCTCTAGAGGAGAGTGACCACATGAAAAAACGACCTGAAAGGCCTTTTTGGCTCCAGGGTTAATCTTGTGTTTTTTTAGACGTGTCACATCCTAAAATTGCATGTTTTTGGCATCAAGGATATCAAATTATGGCGAGGCTTTGAAATCGCGACTCTGACTTTGGGCCTTTCCCACACTGATTGTTGGAGGGAGGACCTGAGGCCTCAGGTGGGACCTGTCACGGGCCCTCAAGGTGTTTCAGGACAAGAGGGGGACTTGTTCAGAGAGTTTGTTTGTTTGCTTGTTTGCTGGTGCTTTGCTGTTGCCAAGCCAGAGCTGACGGTCGGGTGTGGCCTGCTGAAGACCAGGAATTGGAATTTTTCTTCCCTCCGGGGAGACGAGCAGCCGGGAGGAGTAAAGACGAGTGTTTTGGGTAACTTCATAATTTTCAAACACTCAGCAATGGAGTGACTTGCTTCTTCGTTAACATAGGACAGCAGAAGTGACTTGTTTAAAGTTGTCGCAAAACTTACCACCGGAATCGTGACAAACTCATGTCACGGAGTCCACGGAGGCTCCACCTGTGTCTGCAGGTTAAAGGGGCTCCCTAGGGGGTTGAATGAGTGGGACGCACGGGGACGGCGGACGTGCCGGCCGGCTGCTGGTGGGTCTCAGGTGAACAACCCTAAAAATGACAACAATTAAATTTTATTTAGGAATTCTTTCAATTACACTTAAAGTTGAACTATTTTGTTACCAAAAATCAAAGTATCAGATTATTAAAAAGATGAAAAAGACTCAGTTAACAATAGTCATATTTTCAAGCTCTCTAGTAGGAAATTCTCAACTAGGTACCAAGACACTATAATTGGGCGAAGCACGGCTATGCGCAGGGCAATTTAAAAATCCGTGTTGTGTCAGTTCTGTGTGTTTTCTATTTGGAAGGAAATAATTTAGAGCGTGTTATATGTACTGGGCAAAGCTATTTTTGCATTGTTTGGATTCACATCCTTTGTTGGAAGAGCCACCTGCAGACACAAGTGTGGCAGTCTCCTGTCACTGCCAAGGTTTGCAGACAGGGGGGTCTCGGGGTGGTGCACCCAGCTGATAAAACACACGCGGAGCCGACACAGGGACCATAAACGCACCAGGAAGCAAGCCGCTGGGACTGTGTAGACGTATTCATACCAAAGTGGCATCTTGTCGCAGCTGCCCCGTGGTGGTTTGGGGCAGCACATAAGGTGGTACACGCGCAGTACGTGTCAGCCCCAGAGGTGGACTGATTGTGCCCAGGTCAGGCCTGGGCGGCGGGCCTGGCTTTCACCTTCTGGGCACTGACACCTCCGCTGGGTGGAACTCTTCCCTGAGACCCTGGCTGTCCCTGCTCGGAGCATTTTTTATGGGGACTCCACTGCCATCGCCAAAGAGCGGCGAACTTGTGACCAGGGACTGCGATGCCCGAGGGTGGTAGAGCGGGCACTTCCTGCCCACCCAGCCCCCAGCCAGCGTCTGCCTGGGAGTGGTCACCAAGGCACATGTGAGAGGATGACACACAGGACATTAGCGCGAAGGGTGAGTGTCACTGGGACTAAAGTGACATCTTTTCTCTGCTAAAAGGCCAGACAGTCAATATTTTAGGCTTTGTGGGCCAAGAGAGAAAATTGAGGATATTACATTCTTATTAAAGCAAAGGAAACACACGTCTACACTCCTTTCATTGGTGACTTCCAGAATATAAAAATGTGGTGCCTTTTCTGGTGATAGAGACCTATAGATGACAAGAATGACATGATTTTTGGTGGGGGGGGGGGGCGAAGGGTAACATTTGGTTTAATTGGAGTTCAAATTAGCATCCCGTATCCTCAAAATTGATTGCAAATGTTCATCTGCAATGAAACTACATATTTCACCTTTGGGAAAGGCTTGTCACGCGGAGAAGCCCTAACGAACACTCGTATTCGTCCACACACATTCGGTTTTAACAGGCGTCTCAGTTGCATGGAAGCATTTCTAGAATTCTGTCGGATTTTCCTCAGTATTTGTCAAGATTTCATTCCATTGCGGCTTAATCACTTAGCGTCGAGGTGCAGCCCCTGAAGTGCTCTGGAGAACGCGGTTGGGACGGGAACTGTGGGTGGAGCGCGGGGACCGTCCGTCTCTGCCTCTCGCGTGCGGACGGAGCCGAGACCTCACTTCCCGTGGGGGTTCGCTGGCGCGTGGGGTGGGGACGGCGCGGCTGAAGCCCTCGTGATGCCACGGCCGGTGTCTTCGGAGGGACTGCTGCACTAAGTGTGGCTGTGCCCTGTAACTTTGGGTCGACGTCATTAGGACACAGGGTCCAGCCCGTTCTGCCGTCCGGTGTTTGGTGGACACGGGGGAAGCCGTTCTCATTCAGACACCCAGGCCCCGCCCAGAGCGCCTGCCGCGGGCGGGCGTGGACCGGCGGCTCCGCCAAGCTCGGGGCACCTCGGGCACCTCGCTCTTCCTGAGCTGTTGATGCTGCACCCATGTCCCCACCTCCTGACGTGTCTTCACGCCTCGAAGCCAGCAGCCGAGATGGGCTCGCTTGTTCGGAGCCGTCTCTTCCCTGCCGTGCTCCACCGTGGTGTAATCAGATCGCTGCTCGTTAATGGCTTTTGTCGTTTGGCTGACACACACACCACTCACAGTTCCTTGGATTGCAGCCTGATTTCCATTTTTTGGAAGAATTCTGCTCTGTTGAGATACTCTGTGCTAAATTGGGTTGCTCTCCTGTCCGTGCTGTCTGTGAGTGTGACAGCACGCAGCTGGCGCGCGGGTGGCCGCGGCTGCTCGGGCTCTGCTGAGCGCGGTGTCACGGCCTAACGGACGGTGCCCTGCATCGGGTAACCGCCCCCCGCTGCCCCCCGGAGCAGTGTGAGCAGAGTCCCCTCCTCCCCTCCCCTCGACCTGACATGATGAGTCGGCTCTGGAAGTGCGTGTCACCTGCAGCAGAGCGCAGCCTCGCAAGGGCTGCCAGCCGACAATGCACCTCCGTGGAGGCACAGCTAGGACAGTGCAGGGCATGAGGGCGACCCCCCGGGTCCCTGCCACAGGCAGCCCCCACCCCCCACAGCATGTGCGTGGGGCCGTGCGCCACGTATCAGGATCACAGGAAGGAAACGCTTCCCGTGTCCGTCCTGAGTGTCTGTGCTTCTGGCCTTGGGTCCAGCCCTGGGCACAGTGCCTTTGCCTGTCCCGAGAGGGAGCCCAGTCCACTGGGTGGGGGCCGCTGAGCACGCCGTCCAAGTGCACCCGGGAGTAGGGGACAGCGCAGGGTCCCTGTGGCATCCCTGACCCTCCCGACCAGCCTCGGGACTGAGTGGGTCCAGCGCACGGGCTGGGAAGGGGTGTGCTGTGGGTAAGATCCCGCGTGGCCATGCCCTACTTACTGCCTGTGGTGGACTCGCATCTCCAGGCTCAGGGTGGCCCCTGGGACTCCTGGAACCCAGGAGCCTGTGTGCTGGCCACAGAGCCCCCTGTCACAGGGCAATCTCAGAACCGCGTGAAGGACTGTGTCCGGGCTGTGGTAGGCGGGGAGCGGGCGTGATGTGTGGGGACCTCCTGCTTTCTTTGGGTTTCTTTCTGGTTAAGATTTCAGACACTTCTGCCACATGGACCCGTCAGCACAGGCCACCATTGGGCACAGGCTTGACCCAGCCACTCAGTCGGGACCACCCGCTGCCGAGTTCCCACTGCCACCCAGATGTCACCCTGGGGCAGCTGTCCTGGCCTGGCCCCCACCCTGTTCTGCACGTCGTGCACACGTGGTGACGGGAGAAGGACGCGCTGGGGCGGCTCCTGAGGACAGTGACGCTCTCCTGAAGGAGATCTCGCCACGTGCTAAACAGAAATTGGTGAATGAATTTCAGACCTTTGTGCTCCGCTCAGCTATGGCACAGGCGAATCCTGGCTTCCTCCCGCGCACGCAGACGGCAGGTGGCTGGCCCACGCACACACAGCTTCGTGCCCTGCTCCCCGTTAGGCCGCCGCCCAAGCCCGGCGCAGTGAAACGGTGACCTGAGTGTGTCTCTGCGTTCGAACTACGTGTGGGCTTTTCCTCCGTGCACGCCTGCTCCGTCAGACGCAGTTACTGAGGGGACACGAGCGTGCTCAGTCAGACTGCTGGTATGGTAGGGCTCAATAAACTGATTCCAGAAAACAAATACTGGAGAAAAAGGTTTGTAAAAGGCCAAGTTAACTTCATGTTTTCTCTATCAGATATTAAGAAATACTTCAAAATCCTAGAGATAAAAACAATGTGGTTTTGGTTTGAGAATTTAAATAAAGCCAGGTGAACATAGCGAGTTCAGAGATGACAAATGTATGTTTGGGGACTTGAACACAGATTAAATATGGCACCAGAAAACAGTGCAAAAAAGGGGTTATTTGGTACAATGGTTAGGAAAAAATGGCTCTCTATGTTGAGGGGGGAGAGTGTATTTCTATTTAAACATCTCCATTTCGGATGACTTAAATATGTAAGCGGGAAAGGTAAAACTGTAAGTAGAATCAGTTGCAGAATAGCTTTGTGACCCAGGCTGAGGAAAGACTTCTGAAACCAAAGTCGGAAAGTAGGAACCATGAGACGAAAAATGTGGTGGATTTATTTTCATCAAATAAAGGGTTTTTCAGTGAAGGACCCCATAGCAAGGTTAACGTCCAACACCTGGTAGTAAGTCATCTTCCAAACTGAAAAACGAGTCACATACTAAACGGGAGACCTGGGTTCCCGCCGCACCTCAGCCTTACTTGGGGCCTGTGTTTTAGGGTCACTGTCCGGGCCTCGCCCCACGCTGAGACCGTGGGGCCGGGCACTGGAACCCCCTCCAGTGTGGTCGAGACGCAGAGCGAAGCCCACCGACGGGGAAGGTTGCTGTGAGTGCTGTTGTGGAAGCTACGGGGTCAGGTGTAGGCTTACAGTCATGTCTCCCCCGGAACTCGTTGTGCTCCCGCATTTTTCCTAATTCTGCGTAACTCTAGCTTTATCCCTCCAAATACTCCCTATTTTCCATTCGCTCTGCTGTCTCCTTCTAGAATTCTCATCAGATGAATCCCGGGTTTAGCCTGTCGAGTAAGCTGCTCCACACTTTCCATCTGTGAGTCCTGAGTGATTTCTTCACGTCTGGCTTCCAGTTCCCCGAGTCCCTTCTAATCAGCTCTGCCCCAATCCGTTGGATCTTACTCAGATCCCCAAATCCGAACTAATTCATGTGAAAGAACACTAACGTGGCCGTTCACTTGCTTTGTCGCTTCCCCTTTTTGTTCACGGTTCAAGAATTTGGAAACAAGTGGCACAGCTGCCTGAATGTTCCTGTTTCACGATCTGAAAAAGGGACATTCGTGTCTGAGCTTGGAAGCAGTTCTGCAGACTGAGCTGTGTGGAACAGATAAACTCACTTTGTAAAATCCCGGATGTCTGGGGTCGTCATTGTCTCTATTGCAGTCCAATTAGAGAAAAATGTAAGAAATAAATTTGACAGGAGTGTCAAGTTATTTCGGGACTTAGAAGTAAGCACAGCTTCGCTCCCCCATGAAATCTGACTTTGCTTTAGCCTTTTTGGAGTAAGAACTAAGAGTCCCCTCCAAAACGTGCACATTCGAAAATCTGCACTGTGGACGCGAGTCCGGTACTCTCAGGACTACGGAAGTTGTGAGTCAGCCTGAAACCCCACAAACTCATTTGCTCTACGTCTGTCTACGCGATTGCTTCCATAACGTTCTGATTTTTGCAGAGTGCTTTCTGTGCGTCTGGTCTGACAGGTGCTTCACGTGTATGAGCTCCTTCAGTCCTTGCAACAACTCTTCCACAGGTGATTTTACTGCAGTGTTACTGCCCAATATGTCCCCAAACCGAGGTAGGGAGAACTTGGGTGATTTGCCCTAGATCACCCAGCAACTATGTGGTAGAACCAAGGTTTGACTCCACAGCTGTGTTCGTAATCGCCACACTGAAACTCGGGAGGGTATTTAGAATTTTAACCAAGTACTGAAAGTTCTAGGTCCTTCTCTGCGCAGCTTCTGATGGCTCTAGGTCTCTCGTAGCGTGAGACACCTTGCAGCTGTATCTGTCCGCACCTGCGTCCATACCCGTGTCTGTCCACTTCAGGGCCAGTGTAGCGCACAGCTGGGACCCCCTAGGGGTGCAGTGAGCAGGGACTTACCTGTCCAGGCCCCAGATTCAGAAGTTGCTGAGAAACGTAGTCAAGGACAAAGTGCTGCCAATCGCCGTGACCGGTGGGGGCCGAAGTCCCACGTGAGCTGCCTGCGGTGATGCCGAGGGGCCTCTGCGCCACAAAGGTGGCTTCTCAGCCCTGGGCTCGCTTGGCCTCCGAGGCTCGCCAGGGCTCTCGGCCAAGTCTACGCACGCTGGAGTTTCGGGCCAAGACAGCACTGCACGCCCCGCTGGCCCGGCCGAGGCTGGAGAGCCGCGTGCGCTCCGGCTGCTGCGGAAGCTGTGTGGGGAGGTGCTGCGGCCTGACGCCCCCACGCCCGGCGTCACGGGGCCTGAGCCCACTGAGACGTGAGCCCGCCCTTCCTGCCCACCAGCTGCTGGGGGTGGCGGGTGGGGGGAACTGACGCAGGCCTGGGGCGGGACGGGGGTGATGGGGTCCTCCTTCGGCGTGAGGCCCCACGGGAGATGACAGCAGGAGGCCCGGGTGCCGACGGGCGAGCACGCGGGCGTTGGGGGCAGTGTAGACGGGTTGCGACCGAGGTGCTCCCGGGTGCCAGCAGCGCTGGCAGGTAGGTTGGCGTAACCGAGCGGAGTGGCCCTGTACTCGTGGACTGCGCTCTAGAAAACCACACGCGAGGAAGGGCAGCTGTGAGCTCCTGCGCCTGCACGTTCTCAGGGAAGGAAGGGCCCTGAGACCTGTTTCACCTTCTGTGACAGCTCGCCACGGCCACCTTGGATGGCAAACTTCAGCTGTTTGTGGCCGAGTGACCGCCGACGTGTGGTGGCCGCAGGACGCCAGGACCAGACCTGAGGACAGACTGGATCTCATGGATCGCAGGTGCCCCGGCTCCGCAGTCCCCCCGCCGCGGCTGTCACACGCGTGTCTGCGAGCTCTCCTCCTCCTCCTGAAAAGGCCCCGTGGGCTCCGCCCCTCTGCGTGGCGTGCGGTAAAGTTAAAACGGTGTCCTTCAATAAAAGTAGCCTAGTGCTTGTTTCACGGCCTAGACTTCGCTGAGAGTTGGCGGGGGTGGGGATGGGGGGCGTGGGGGCTTCACTTCCTGCGGTGGAGACACTGCAGTGGGCAGTCCTGTCCCGAGCCGGCCTCCTCCCCCTCCCCGGGGCCTCTGTCTCCACGCACACTCAGCTTCTGCCACCCCCCACCCCCCCACGGCAGTGGCTGAGCCACCCAGGGTGGGTCCAGCTGCCTTCTGTGGAACCAACAACTGTCCTGGGAGTCCATTCTGTACGTCATTGCCTCTGAAGGTCCCAGAACCAAGTCTCTCTAGGATCCCAGAAGAGTCAGGATGCTTCTAGAACAATGCCAGGTCACAGATGACCAACAGCGGGGATGTCACCCATGTGAGGGCCCATTAGGGCCAGCTCGGAGACGCCCTGGGGAGATCTGGTGTTACTCATCCCATCTGTGAAGCCCGGGGGGTTGCTCATTCCCCCAGCTGTCCCCACGGTCCCCTCCTCCCAGGAGAAGCAGCTGTCACTCAGCTGCTGAGCCACAGGCTGAGCTCCTGGGTTCGTTCTAGAAATCTTCACACATTGACCGTACATGGGCATACCTGTTCTTGCAAAGTTTTTGAGAAGGAAAGTTTATAATAGCTCGTTTTTATTTTACTAACATTTAGAGTTATCACTTTTATCCATTTACAGTAATTATATGGGATGTATAACAAAATGGATTTTATTTAAAACTAGTTAAGGTAGGTGAATAAAGCAGTTTTAGGGCAAGCAAGCCCATAGAATCTTTCTTAATATTCTGAATTTCAGTCACATCATTTTGTTTTAAAATTTTATTCTTAATTGTGATAAAGTACATGTAACATAAACATCATCATCTTCACCACTTTGAAGTGTGAGGTCAGTGATAGTAGCTACGTGCACACGGTTGTGCAGCCGCCACCAGCACCTCCAGAACTCTGTTCTTCCCAAACTGGGGCTCTGTGCTCATGGAGCCCCAGCTCCCCGTCCCCTCCCCCAGCCTCCGGCACGCACCCCTCTCCTCTCTGTGCTGTGGCTGCTCTGGGGACCTCAGGGAAGCGGAATCACCGCGTGTCCGGCTTGTCTCAGCGAGCAGAACGGCCTGAGGGTCCCTCCGTGCTGTGGCAGGTGTCAGAGTCCTTCCTTCGTTTTGAAGGCTGAACCACACATCCCATTGTGTGTGCAGACCGAACTGTGTGTCCATTCATCCCTTGGGGGACACGGGGTGGTCTCTGCCTTTGGCCACTGTGAACACGCTGCCATGGCTGTGGGTGTGCGGGCGCACGCATGCCGGGAAGGGCGGGTGCCCCGTCATCTCGTGGCTCCGGTTTTGTATTTTGAGGCACCTCTGTGCGTCTCCCACATTACCTGCCCCATTTTACAGCCCAGCAACGGGGTCCAAGCACCTTGTTACCTTTTAGCATGCTCGTTTTGTGATGACACTCGTAATAAATGTTACTTTCTGTTGTGACGCTGCTGTCATTTTCATATGAATTTTCACCGAAATAAGTCATGTCAAGTGTGACTTCAAGAAAAAAATTTTAAATTATTCAGTGTGAATAATAGCTAAATAACATCTTAAAAACCGTCTCGTGTGTACATGGAAACACTTAGGGAGCTTGATCTGGGGAGACACTGCGGTGGGGCCGGGCGGGAACGGGGTGTGGGGGGGCACT
>PVJL010020958.1:0-11239 GCA_004026885.1 Lyroderma lyra
ACCATTTGACCCAGCAATCCCCCTTCTGGGGATCTACCCAAAATACTTGAAAACCTTAGTCCGCAAAGACTTATGTACCCCAATGTTCATCGCAGCGCTGTTCACAGTGGCCAAAACATGGAAACAACCAAAGTGCCCTGTGACAGATGACTGGATAAAGAAGCTGTGGTACATATACACAATGGAATATTACTCAGCTGTAAGAAAAGATGAAATACTGCCATTTGCAACAAAATGGATGGACCTGGAGATCATCATGCTTAGTGAAATAAGCCAGACAGAAAAAAACAAAGAACTGTATGACATCACTCATATGTGGAATATAAAACTGAGAGCAACAAAGAAAAAAGTGAACAAACAAACAAAAAAATCCATGGACACAATCAATAGTTTAATGTTTATTTGGGGACGAGTGGGGAGAGGAGGGGAAAAGAGGGAGGAGTGGGAGAGGAGAGAGGGGGACCTAAATATATAGTGATGGAAAGAAAATTCATACTAGGTGGTGAACTAATTCTACAACAAGTTGACAATGCACTGTAGAATTGTACCCCTGGAACCTATGTAATTCTTGCTAACAAATATCACCCCAATAAGTCTAACAAAAAAAAAGAGCAGTGGTACAACCTTAGGGAAATTATGACCACTCTGTGCCTCAGATTCCTCATCTAAAAAATGAAAAGAGTAATAGTATCCTCCTCCTGGCATTGTTATGAGAACTAACTGAATGAATACACTCAGAGTTCCTGGCACACATTAGGCACTTTTTTAATATTAGCAATTGCTATTATTATTTAAAAGTTATACCCCAGAGAAACCAAAATGCCTCAGTATCTCAAAATCTATTTTAGTCTTCATACTAAAAAAGCATTAACTTTATGTATGTGCTAGGACATTTTATAAGGCCTCAATTTTCAACCAGGTTGAGATGATTAGTTGTCATCATTTCAAAGAGTCCAACAAATGATAATATTGTGGTTCCATGTCTAATTTTACTTGAGAATTCTTATAATTAATGATTTATCAGACTTTTATACTAGCCACCCCTATACATAGCTAATAGATAGTAATCCACGATAAAATTTAAGAAAACCGCCCTCAAAATATCTTCTACATTTATTTAAAATCACATATTAAAAACAGAAAACTGAATACGATAGGTCTTGTCCTTGAAGAAATCATGAACCAAAGGAGACTAATGGATAAAACTAGTTATGTTAATATGATATATTTGTTAATAAAAAGAGGGACAATATACAGATTGCCCCTTACCATCCATTGGTGCAGTATATCAGGCATTTGAAACTTATAGAAGACAAGATAACGATAAGGACAATGAGATCAGGTAGTTATTATCAAGGTGCATTATGGTCCTCAGAAATGAACTAGATGCTTAGGGAAATTAACAAGCAATTGTAAACCAAGTATAAAAGCCAGAAGACCTCATTGGTAGCACAAAAATATCCTTATCTCCTGCAGTGCAAAGACAGCGAAAAACAAGGATAAGAGCCAAGATTTAATGGTCCACGTGACTAAACTTCAAAGAAGGTTAAATGACCAACAATGGCAGGTCTGTTATGCCAACATCACCTCAAGTTTTCTCTATTTGGACAAACCTAGGGCCTGACATGCAACAAAGACATGTAAGAGGATGATCCTGAAGATTTTGACTCCCTAGACTCCTCTGAATTTCCTGAGCCCACAGAAGTGACCCATTCCCTTATGAAGAGTTATCACTCCCCCGTCCTTCTCATCCTGGATGACAATGCGAAGACCTCTCATCAAGAAGGCAACAGAACCAATCTCACTTCCCCTCCTGGCCACTAGGCCTATAGCTAGGGTTAAATCACAAGATAAGTCAGCTGGAAATGTGCTGGGCCTGACAAGGATGCTATTTGAAAAACAACTCCTGGCATGCTACAGGCCCTGGAAGAGCTGGAATGCCTCTTGGTCCTGCCAATGCTCATTCCCAGATGTACTACTTCCATGTAACAAAAGACAGCTGGGCCCACTTGGTGTTGTGTTCTGGTACGTCGGATAGGACCCAGCTCACGATGGGCAGGTCCAGATGCATGGTCACTTGGTATTTCATGGGAAGGCATTTGTTTCTGTGCCAGTATTAGGAGTGGTTCCATGATTACAAAATCCCTTGGTCATATCCTATACCACAATACCCAGTGCTGCAGGCCTGACAGAGTGTTACATAAGCCTATTGAAGGGACAGAGGAAGTGTAATCTCAGAAGCAATACTCTGGCAGAATGAAATACTATCATCCAAGGCGCAGAATAGACCTGGAATAAAATATTATATGCCACTCTGACCCCAGTAAAGAGAATGCACGAGTCTGAGAACCAGAGGATTGAAGGAGGAATAACTCCACTTACCATCATTCCCACTGACCCACTTAGGAAATTTGTGTCCTCTGTCCCCATACCTGTCTGCTCACCAGAGATAGAAATCTGGTCCCCAGAGAATGAGCTTCTACCAAAAGACTAGCAAAAGCCCCAGTGAACTATAAGCTGCTGTCTGGTCACTTTGGGCTCCTTGTTGCGCCAGAAGGCAGAAAAGGAAGTCACCAGCTTAGCAGAGTAATTACCCCTGATCATGAGAATAAGGTAGGATTGTTGTTCCACAATGGGGGCAAGGAAAACTATGGGTGGCACTCAAGTAATTCATTTGGGAGTTCCCTGGTGGTATAGTGGCTTAAGGCTTTGGCGCTGGTGCTGTCAACGCTGAGGCCTGGGTTCGATTCCCAGCCAGGGAACTACCCACATACCAAAAAAAAAAAAAAAAAAAGTAATCCATTTGGACACCTCTTGGTCCTCCCCGGCCCAATTATGACTATAAATGAACATATACAATAACCCCTACCTAAGAAGGGCATAGTTACCAAGGTCTTATACCCCTTAGAGTCTGGTACAAGCTGCTACTTAAGCCACTGAAGCTAACAGACCTGGTAGAAGGTCAGGAGAATCTAGAATGGACAGTAGAGGAGGAGATGAGAATATCAATTGAAGCCCAAGATCAACTGCAGCAACAGAAGCCATAGTTTGTCTCAATAATGTCCTTCTAAGTTTTCTATCAGTAGTACAGTCCCAATGGTATCCTGGAGGAGCTTCTCCAAAAAATATATATAAAGTGAAACCAAGGAGACTCTGGACTGTGGTAGCCCAGGGATGCACCATGCAAGACCCCTCTTCAGGGAAGGACTCATTGGCCAATTTCAAGGAGAGTAAGAACTCTTTGAGGATCTGCCTCAGTTACTGAGAGCTGCTTTGTCCAAAGTCATGTTCTTCCCACATCCAGTGACTGAGTGAGACAGGAATATAAAGGCCCAACCATTTCAGCCCAACACAGGACAATCCTGTGGGGTAATACTCACTCCAGAGCTCCCCAATAGGTGGGCTGAGGCTTTGTCAGGCCTGCCCCACAGTTCATCTCTCTTGGCCCAATCCTGCTTATTTCCCCTTTCTTTCTCAGGAGTTGCTCTCCAATAAACATCGTACATCCCAAACTCCATCTTAGTGTTGGCTTTTCAAGAACCCAACTTGCAAATCTATGTATGGGTATGTGTGTGGGTGGGTGGGTGGGTGTGGGTGTGTGTGGGTGTGCATGCATGCGTGCACACAGGAGCCCAGGCCAATGGTACAACCCAGCTGAATGTAACCACGTAGGGAAAATACCCTCCCTTTTCCCCTCCAAGAGTAGCCTGAGAAATTATTCCTGAGCTAATACGTGCATCATTCAAAAAATCACTTTCTTCGGCGGCCAATGACTTTCCCAGGCTGCAAGACCACCAATGTCAAGTGTGCCCACATCACCACAGATCTTTTGGTAGCAGTCAGGTACAATACCGGATCAACATGATACAGCACCAATTAACAACAGCCAAGAGAGTGGGACTATTCAGCTGACTACACAGGTGTTCCTCCATGGCAGGGCTGTGACCAAGACTAAGTCCTAGGATTAAGTAAACACCCTTGGGTTTTTAAAACTTACTGTGTGGGCTAAAACTCTGAGATGATGATGACAATGATGGTGATGGTGATGATGATGATAGATTGATAGATAGAGAGGTAAGATAGATATGAGAGTGAGGGGGAGAGAGAGAGAGAGATCACTGGAGCTTGCTTTGCTTGTCCTCTTAGAACTGCAGCTCTACTTAACAGAGAAGAGAGTTGCCTCCTAAGCCCCATGGGGTATTATGGCTCTTGCAGGTTCGGGTAGCTATTGCTGATTTCCTGCCACAGGATTGCCTGGTGACTGGGGTGCTAGAGGAAGAGAAGGAGAGAGGGAGAGAGGAAGGGAGAGAGGAAGGGAGAGAGATAAAAGAGATATTGTGTATTGGAGCCACAGTTAATTTGACTTGACTATTAGAAGTAATATGAACTCATTTTGTACCTCTAAACTGATGAAACAAAGTATACTGGCAACTATTAAATGAAAAAAGTAGATTATAATATAGTGTGCTTACTATGAACTCAGCATTATGAAATATATATTAATATGTTAATAGGAAAAAAGATCAGAAGACCACAAAGTTATTAGCAGTGGTTATGTCAGGATGGTGAATTTTTATTGCATTATTTTCCTATCTGTATTGTATAAACTTTCTGTGATGAGTTTGCATATTGGTACCAAAGAAAAAAGTTATCATTTTAAATTTATTGAAGTGTTGAATCTGTTTTCCCTCAACAGCTTTAATTTTTTTGAAGAGTGGAGTGCATTCTTTTCCTAAGAAATAAAAATATTTCCTCTAGCTTTCATTTTAAATAATTAGAACAGAGCTGCCAGGTTGGAGGCCATTTCAGATGTCAATCTATAAAGTCGTCTAGATTGGCAGGAACTAAGCCATGGAACATTTTAATTAGCTGCATAACCTTGGTTACAGAAAGGAGACATCTCCTTTGTGATTTCTGTTTCTGAAAGGAGGGTGCTATGGGCAAGGGCTTGGAAGCTCACAGAATCCCCCATGCCCTTCCATGAGAATTATTAAAAAGCAGGTATCGCATAGAGGAATTGTGCAAATAAACATGGTATCATCCATATGCTCTGTGAGCTCATCTAGCCCAAAGGGCTATCCCTTCTGCAAGATCGCTAACAGCTGTCCATGCACCACCAGCTTGAACATCTCTGCAATGGGAAATCAACCCTTACTGGCAGTCCCAGTTGTATATATTATACATACCTCAAACACCATGAGTACAAAACTAAATTTACCACCTTTTCTCCAAAAACAATATATATAGTATGTGTTCTACTGTTGCCCTTGCCCTCACCCATACTCCAGTAGACCATGAACAGGTCAGTGACCCTATCTCATTTTTCAATATTATTACCAGTGCCTCAAACAGTGAAGATAATATAGTAGTTACTCAATACACGTTGTAGAATTACCATTGAATAAATAACAGGTATGCCAATGATTTTCTTTAAAAATCCAGGTCTCTTAGTAAAGTTTTGTCTTTGATCAGCTTGTCTACTCAATTTCTGCTGCCCTTCTTTTGATTGTGACGCTGTGCTATCTTGAAAGGACTTGGTTTCTGTCAATTCTCTTTTGCTAATTATCCCAGTGTCCCTATTCAAGGTCATCTACTTCAAGGAGCCTGTTGGGTGTCAACGTTCTACATATAGTCATATTATTCTGCTAACCCTCCTAAATAAGATTTGACAGAGAAAGGCATTTTTGAAATTTAAAGGTGAAAGAGTAGCTCAATATAATAAAAGCTCAGTAATTTGAACTAAGTGCAAGAAAGGTCAGTCTGACAGTGAAAAGTACAAATTATGAAATCATTTTTTTAACAGAGAGTAACTGTTCTCACATCTAGAAGGGTTATAGACCAAACGAAAAAATGGACCTTTAAGAAAAATTGATGACATATTATGGTTGGGAAGAGAGAGGGAAAGGCAAAAGCAACCAGAGGCAGAAAGAGGCAAGAGGGCTGAGGCTAGGGCCCAGGACAGAGCCTCTCTGTAGATTGCTGAACTATCCAGAAAGATGATAGCTAGCTTAGGAAGTAGGAAGGAAGAAACGTCATCCATGTTTTGACCTGACCTGAAGTCATAACCAAATAGCTAGAGGGTTCAAGGTAAAGCAGGCATCAGTGCAGTGGTGAGGAGAGAGGAGTGTCCAACAGTAGTGAGCATCTACCGGACATCTGTGCTGAGCCGGGCTCTGGAAGGACCGTACATGCCATACAAATTTCAGGCACAGGACCAAGGCTGCTCACCTAGGCCCATACTCCATGAGGACAAAGACCATCTCTCATGAAACTCTGAAAGAAATAAGCAAGACCCTATGATAACATGTGATAGTGAGACACAGTCTTTGTAGACCAGCAGAAACCATCATGGAGGACATGGATCTCAAGTGTAGTCAGGTGGGTGGGGTTTAATTAGAGATAGAAGAGCACCGAACAGGTTCAGTGGAAGAACAGTGTGGGCAGAACCCAGAAGTGAGGAGGGGTATGTACTGCACTGGAGATAACAGCTAAGGAGCCTGTGCAGGCTCTGTGCAGGGGGCTGGCAGGTAAGAAGGCCGGCCAGCTGAGGCAAGTTACGCAGTCACTGTATGCCAGGCACTGTTTACAGCGCCAGACGAACAGCAGTGAACCAGACAAACAAGGCCCCTCCCTGCCCTGAGGGACTTATCAGGACCCATACCAGCTACCATTAGTAAAAGCAGAGGCCTTACTGAAAAACTGGTAGTAAGATGAAAGCGCACACAATGAAAAGAGGAAAGGTACAAATAAACCCACCCCTCCCACCCTCCATCCCCCCAAAACCCTGCAAATTTGTCCAGCTGATACTGGCAAGGGAGAGGGAGCTGGTTATATAAACTGTTAAAAACATTCAGATAAGCCATTGTATTTCTCTACAATTCTGCATTACCGGCAAGATAGGTGAATCCAAGTTAAAGAAAGGAGGTGAGGTGGAAAGGGGCCTTCAAAACTTTAATGCCACTTTAAAGAGACCACCAAATCAGAATAAATGTACTATGTATTCTCTTTTTGAGAAATGCTAACTCATGCCATAAATTATATCTCTATCACTTATAAAATATTATGGCAAACATTTGCAAATCAATCTAGTTTCTAGGAAGAATTTCAGATTAAGTACTCTCTTATTTGCATGGAAAAGCTCTTCATAGGATAAAATAAATTGAGAATAATAATATGTCTTTAAACATTTTTATTCCTATCTATTCCTTCTCTTTTTACCAAAATAGTCAATGACAGGTTCATCCAATTTTCAGCTACAAATATTATTTTAGAGAGCTGCCACCAAGCGTAAACATCTTCATTCTCTTTATTTTAAATTGCACCATTTTATTGTAAATTAGTCAATGTCAGGGACCTAGACAAGGGACTACATTTCTCTGGAAGAAGTTGAAATATTGTATTAGAGACTGGCAAGCTATCATGGCAAATTGGGCATGACCCACCACCCCTACTCCCACCCCAGCCCCTGCCATGTTCCTTAAGCTTCTGTGACTGAATCATAAGTCTGGAAAACTCAGTTTGGTAAGTGTGGGAAGACAGATCTTAATTGAAAAGTTCATTTCTAATGAAATGTGAGGTGGTAAAAGGTTGGGCTGGCAGAGTAGATCATTTGAGTCTTTATTAATAACACCAATTCATTTTAACTCAGTGAAGCACATAATTGGCATCAAGCTTTTCAAGTTCACCACACATTCTGGTGCCTGGAATCTCTAATGTTTTAAAAACTTTTCTTATTTGGTAATAGATGTTTTAATAATTTGCATTTTAACAAGAGGTTACTTGTAGCTGACTTATACTAATTATAAAAGTGTGGAGTTTTACTAAGCCAGTGGTACCCACCAGCAAGTGACAAATCTTTTTAAGTCTTAACTGGAATTCCCTGTAATTATTCTGCAGTCAGCTAAGACTCCAGCAAAGAGATGAATGAGGCCCCTCTAGATTACTGCACCTTGAATAATCAGAGGCAGTCCACAGGGTCAATTACTGTTTCAGTTTGTTCCCTGGCTGCTGCATGTAAATCCATTTACCAGGAGCTCAGAGAAAGCCTTGATAGCACTTGTTTCAATGTCTTTATCTCTGCAACTGCAGCCACTCTGTGATGCAAGACCCCAAGGCTCCAACAGACCATCTCCATGGGAAGAGAGAATGCTGCACAAGGGCTGTGTTTATGAGATGGAAACAAAATAAAACTTTCTCTTATTCACAGGATGGAAAAGAAGCAGCATTGTTGGCTTAGTGAAAAGGACTTAGGACTGAGAGTCCAGAGACATGAGTTTTCTAAGCCTCCTTGGCTGATATAACTAACCAGCCAATCACACCATGACAAGTTTCTTCTGGGGCCTTGTACTTAAGGAACTTAAGCTTAAGGAACATGTCATGCAGTTCTTACAGCAAGAAATACAATGTGGATAGCAAAGAAAAAGAGGTAAGAGAGAAAAGCAAGAGGAAGAAGTCCTATCACGAAAGTAAAAACAAATAAGTGAACAAGTCACTCCTGAAGCCCTTGTCAATGTAGAAGCTGACATACCAGTGCCTTCATATGAGCTGAGTAAATGAGCATAATGGTTCTGATTCAATTGAATGATATCTTTTTAATACCTACTGAATGTTATTGGGGTTATAAAAATAAATAAGAATAGCCACTGCCCTCAATCATGCAAGCCCAAAGAAAAAGACATAGACAACGTTATTAGTAAGCAAACAGTGTGATAAACGTTGTTCACTCAAATAGAATTCAATAATCTTGCAGGATTCAAGAAGTAACTTTAGAATTCAGAGATTTCCAAGCCTGGCTGTGTATTAGAATCACAGCATAAAGTTTTTTTGAAAATACAGATGCCTGAATCCCAATCCAAACTTCAGAGGGTAAACTGCTGAAATCTATATTTTTAATCAGCTTCTAAGGTCACTCTTATTCAGCCACCCTGGCACCAGAAAAGGTTCAAATTTTGAAACCAATACAGCCATTATCATAGCTTTCCCAGTTCTAATGAAAGAAAGTCACCTTCATTAATCCTCTGGATAGAGAAATGAAAACACTTCCTTAGTCAATCTAACACCCAGAGTAACTTTATCCTAGTTCACTTCATCCCAATTCTCTGTTATTTACAGTTTGTTTCCTTTGATACAGTCAGGGATAGAAAAGACAGAGAGGGGATGTCAGATTCTCAACTTTAATGAATATTTCTGAGAATGGGGAAGGCTCATCGGGCAGCACTGTGGAAATGTGTTTAGATTATATCTAAGGACAGCTGGAAACATTTGGGAAGTAAATGCACCTAGTGTGTCTCTTAAAGTCTTCCCAAATGACTTTAGCATAAATGAGGAGCTCACCACAATGACCACACACCTTTGCTTGATAACAATGGCAGGACTAGAGAGAACCCTGATCCCTGAATTCCCAGTAAGCTCTTCCTAGAAGAATTTACCCCTCTCCCTGATTGGCTGCTGGCTGGCACTAATATAAGTAAGGCACCGACAGTTCAGTTCTCCTGCGAGGACACTCACTTACATGGGAAATAGCACATTTCTCACTACGTACTTAAGACATATTGTCTCAAGGTTATTCACCTATTTATTCAACCAGAAAGCTAAACTTCGCATTTAGTGGTCCAATTTCCCTAAAAAAGAAGTGTTTGTAGCTAATGAATACATACTGACTTCATGAATCACCATCTCTGGCCTCTGAATTAATATACAGTTGGGGGAGCCTGGGTCTGACACTCTGAGCTGCTGGTGGCCCTGGGGCAGGACTGTTTAGCATCCCACAATGGACCAATATGGAAGGTAGAAGCTGAAAAATCCTTGGCCCAGGAAAAACAGACAGGGACAGACAAACACATATTCTCAGTCTGATTGGTTAAAGGTGTGACAGCCAAGATAAGTAGGAGCATCAGTACAACTGGGCAAAGGAGAGGCAGAGACATCAAACTGCTGTGCTTTTACTTTCACAATGTAGAAACTGGAACTCTATGACATTGCTGCTGTGACTATGAAATGGTGCTGGCTCTGTGGAAAGCAGGTTGGTAGTTCTGCAGAAAGCTAAACATAGAATCACCATATGACCCAGCAATTCCACTCCTAGCTACAGACCCAAAAGAACTGAAAACAGATGCTCAAAGACTAATGTTTATGTTAGTACCGCTTACTACAGTAAAAGAGGTAGAAAAATCCCATTAACAGAAGAAGGAATTTTGTTTATCTATTCTTCGATTAATGGGCACTTAGTCTACACAATGGAATAGTATTCAGCCATAAAAAGGAATGAAGTACTGATATGTGCTACAATGAGAATGAACCTCAAAGCCATGCTAAGTGAAAGCTGCAGACATAAAAGTACACTCACATACCATAGTTTTTCATTTGTGTGAATTATTGAGAATAGGTACATCCACAGAGACAGAAAGCAGATTAGCAGTTGCAGGGGGCTAGAGGGAAGGGAGATGGGGTGTGACTGCTTAATAGGTACAGGGTTTTCTTTAGGTATTAGACAGGGTCATGACAAAAATGTTTTGGAATTAGAAGTCATGGTCGCACAACTATGTGAATATACTAAATGTCACTGAATTATATACTTTAAAATGGTTATTTTATGTTATGTAAATTTTACCTCAATTTAAAAAACAACACCATATGACCTGAGAGAAACCCAAGTCTACAAATTACTGAGTAGCAGATGTGCTGTGAAGGCACTATAATTTGGAAATGAGGAACCAAGGGCCAGGATGTGCAGGTGAGGGTGGGAGCAAAGCAAAGGGCAGAGTTAAGGAACTGGGGGCTTTCTAGGAGCTGTGTCTCTGAAACAGCACATGGTCTTCACGAGAAAGATTCCTCTATAGAAGCTGGCCCAAGGAGAGAAGACAAGATGGCGACTGGAGAGGAGGTTCCTAAAGCCTCTCCCAGAAAACACAATTGAATGGCCATCCAGGAGCCAAGAAAGAGAACCCTGAGTGACAAACCGGCTGCTGAGAAATCCACAAATCGCAAGTAAACACCTGAAGGCTGGCGAGAAGGGGGCGAGTCGGGGAGAGGGAAGGGAGCAGAGACGGACCACGCGGGATCCGGACTCGATCCCTGTTGACTATTTGGAGTTGCGCAGTTTGGGGGAGGGGAGAGAGACTGGGGAGCTGGGGACGGAAGGAGTTTGGGAGCCAGCCTCTGGAACTTTTAAGTGGTAGAAGGGCTGAGCGAGGACTCTGAACTGCAAAGATAACACCCCAGCTCTAAGCCCCCTGGAGAC
>PVJL010020959.1:0-11238 GCA_004026885.1 Lyroderma lyra
TGCATTTCATAGATGATTGCCCTTTGTGGTAGGGGAGGAAGGAAGAAAATGCTGGCATTTGTGTTTGATATCTTGATGGGAAATCATCCTCTCAATACTGATCTGATAACTGTAAAGAGATTTGAGAGTTGAGAAGTTATTCTTGAAAACCTGAGAGAAGACTGAGTAGTGAGATCTATGATGAGCATTTGAATAGACTATGTGAGTTCAGGCCCCATTGCTGCTTCCAGGTAAATGGTAAGATGAAAAACACTTTTGATGATCTCAAATGCCAATGTGGTTGCAAAAATTAAAAATAAAAGGAATAAGTATTAAAACTATCCCAAACAGAATACTCCAAAAAGAATACGTCTCTTTACATCACCTTATATTTAGCTTCACCCCCTCCTCTCCCAGCCCCTCCCTTTTCTCCCCTCCCTAATCCACTCGTTCCCAAATAATCATTAAATAATTGATTTTGTACATGGATTATGTGTTTGTTAATTTCGTTTTTTCTTTGCTTTCATTTTTATATTCCACATATGGGTGAAGTCATACAGTTCTTTGATTTTTCTGTGTGGCTTATTTCCCTAAGCATGATGATATCCAGGTCCATCCATGTTGTTGCAAATGACAATATTTCATCTTTTCTTATAGCTGAGTAATATTCCATCAAAAATTAACTCAAAATAGATTAAAGACCTTCATGTATGACCTGTAACAATACACTGTAGAGAAGAAGACATTGGTACTAAACTTATACACCTAGGACTCAAGGAAGACTTCATGACCCGGTCCTCAAAGGCAAGGGAAGTATAAGCAAAAATAAATGAATGGGACTATATCAAACTCAAATGCTTTTGCAAAGCAAAAGAAAACTTCAATTTCTTTTAACATCTTGTGTTTGTCAGAGTATAGGTCCCTCAGCTCCTGTGTTAAGTTTTTTCTCAGCTTTGAGGTTAGTGTTAACATAAATATTAGGGTATATATTGGACTGATCTTTAGGTTTATTGCTCTTTTTAGGTGTGTGGTTTCAGTTAGAGTCAGAGTTATAACTAAGGTTAGGTTTAGCGTTCAGTTGGTCATGAGAATTAGGTTTAAGATTAGGGTTATATTGACTTTTGAAGTTCGGGTTTCACTCTCAATTACTGTTATGATTAGGGTTAGTGTTATTTCTAGAATTTGGTTTAAGGGAAAGCACGGGTTATGTAATAGGTAGGTTTAGGTATGTGTTTAGTTTCTGATGAGGTTAGAAACCATGTTAGGTTCAGGTAACTAGCTATGGTTAGCATAATATTTAGGGTTAGGGTTAGGGTTAGAGTTAGGTTTGACGTTTTTTTTTTTTTAGTTTGGAATTAGGGGTGGTGTGGTTTAAGACCAAGATAGGGGCTCTAGAGTTGCTTAGCTTTAGCTATAATTAGAAGTTATGGTTTAGATTTTGAGTTAGGGTAAGGGTTAAAGATAAGGTTAGGTTTTTTTTTTTATTATTAGGGTTAGCAGTAGAACAAAATGTCCGATTGTGTTTAAGGTTAGATATTGTGTTTAAGTTTAGGTCTTTTTTTTATTCATGGTTCAATTGAGAGGTTAGTAAGAAGTAGTATTATATGGTAAGATTTGAGGCAGGGATGGCCTCTCAATTGGGGATAATGTTAGGGTAAGAGTAAGGGCTGTGTTTAGGGTTAGGTTTACTGTCATATATTAAGCGTTATGTTTTAAATCAAGTTTAAGGTGAGTTTTTGAGTTTGGTATGAGAGTGGTGTTAGTTTTGTGTTTCCATTTAGGGGCCAGATTACACTTAATAATACGTTTCGAGTAAGCTTCAAGTTAGGTAAATGTTAGAATGAGTTTAGGTTCAGAACAAATTTTGTGATGATGGTTCGTGTTAGGTAGGATAAGAATAAATTGTGAGATTAGGATGAAAATTTGAAAAGAAATTTTTTTTTACTAAAATTAAGGTTTGACGTTATGTTTATAATTAAGTATAAGGATAGTGTTAGGTGCATTTTACAATCTAGGTTTATGGGCAAAGCTGAGTTTATGATTAGTGTTATGGATAGGGTTCTTGTTATGTTTCCATTTAAAGTTTGGGTTGAGGTTGTGATTAAATTTAAGGTTTCTGTTAAGATTAGGCTTACCATTGTTTTATGGTTTACTTTGAAATTGGGATTAGGTTTAGTGTTCTTTGTAGGTTATATCCTGGGGTTACTGTTGGTGCACTATGTAGTGAAGGTGTTGTTTGATGGTTAGAGTGAGGTGTGAATTTCGATTTTGGGTTAAAATTACTTTTAATTTTCAGGTGTATGTTTAGGATTAAGACTCCCATTAAGCTTAGTTTTAGGGTAAGTGTGAACTTTCAATTAGGATTGTGATTAGAGATAAGGTTAGCTGTGAGGTTATGTTTACGATCAGGTGCTGGTAAGGGTGAGGGCCAAGATGATGATGACGCCCAGGGTTAGGTTTAGGGTTACACTTAGGGAGTTTGGGTATGTTCATGGTTCATGTTCCACGGAGATTTTGTTTCAGGTGTAGGGTGAGGTTTAGCTTTGACTCCAGGGTAGGGGTGTAAATTGGGATGGAGTTCATGGTTAATGTTAGAGACTTGGCCAGGATTAGGGTTAGGTTTAAAGCTAGGGAGAAGGTTAAGATTCCATTATGAGTTATTTTGAAACTTCGGGTAAGGTTTGGGTGTAGGGTTCACTTATGACAAAGTTTAGTGTTAGGTTCCTCATTGAGTTAGGTATTGTGTTTGGGATAGTTTTAATACTTATTCCTTTATTTTAAAATTGTTGCCACCACATTGGCATTTGAGATTATCAAAACTGTTTTTCAACTTTCCGTTTACCTGGAAGCAGCAATGGGGCCTGAACGCACGTAGTCTATTCAAATGCTCATTATAGATCTCACTACTCAGTCTTCTCTCAGGTTTTGAAGAATAACTTCTCAACTCTCAAATCTCTTCACAGTTATCAGATCAGGATTAAGAGGATGACTTCCCACCAAGATACCATACACAAATGCCAGCATTTTCTTCCTTCCTCCCCGACCACAAAGGACAATCACCTATGGAATGCATAGTAATGCGCATGAATCTCTTTTTCCCATTATCTGAAGATTCCATTGTGTATTTTAGTTGTGTAAGAGTATTTCTCAAATACTTACTATAATTCTGAGTAGAATACACATCATAAATAAAAAAAATACCAGAAGTTCTATTTTAAATATTCTAGCAGGCATGCACGCATTATCACTCTAGTATTTTGAATAGTCAATTTTAAATCATAATCAAAGTGCATTGTGTCCTTGCTGTCCCCACACCCTGCCACCTCCATTCTTTACATTGTAAAACAGTTCAGTGGTGTGAGTACAGGTAAAGGAGGGGATGCCCCTGCTAAGTATACTCTCACCTATCTCACAGAACATACAGAGAGACAGTAAGTTGAGTTCATGTTATATACACCTAAAATTCCTCGGCAAGGGAACGGCTGCCAGTTCATCATGTATTATTATCCCAGCCACTCAACCAATAAGTATAGGGTAAAACAGAAAAAACTGCAGACGTAATTGACTAGAAAAAACCACCCTTTTACTCTGATTTATCCGGGATCAAGCAATGCCTTGAAATAGGTATGAAGTGATGCACCGAAATTATCCATTTGAAAACCTCAGTACCCTGGTGAGAGCAGAGGCTTGGAGAGGCGGTGTGGCGCCAACAGGAGCGCACTTGGGTCACAGGATCCCAGGCTGATGCGGGCAGACAGCCCTTGCAGGGCGCACCCACCCTCCGCGATGTAAAGTGGAAGGCGCCAGGGACCTATAATCAGAACTTTGGCTGACTGCAATGTCACAGTTGAAGGGCCAGCCAATCGGGGCCCCGAGGTTTTATCAAGGGCTATGATGTATTGTGGTCCAAGAGCCAATCAAGAGACAATAGAACTGTGAGGATTGTGAGATCCATAATGCGATGCAATCTGGAGGAGTGACCCTGGGAGAGGTTTAGAAGTAAATTTAGGACTTGTGTTAAGGATGAGATTCTGCGCAGCTTCAGCTTTGGTGTTAGCCTTAGAGTTAGCTTTGAGTTTAGAGGTTTGGTTAAAATTGTGGTTAGTGTTCAGGGTATGTAAAATTCAGGGTGAGAGGTATGTGTACCATTGCAGTTATGATTAGTGTAAGGATCCATCTTTGAGTTACGCTATGTGTTAGGTTTCAGGTTAGGTTAAGGGCAAGAGTTTGGATTGGGTTAGAAGGAGTTTTGAGGTTATGGTATTAAGAACATTGAAATGAGAACTCTGGGTAGAAGGGCTATTGATAGAGTGAGGTAAAATTTGAGGATAGAGTTAGGTTTTTCGTTAGGCATATGCTTGAGTTAGGGTTTGGGTGAGTTAACGATTAGTGGTAGTTATATACTTAGGAATCGAGTTACCTTTGAGTTTGGAGTTAGGTTGCGTGATAGGGTAGGAGAAGGGCTGGTTTAATGATGCGGTGCAGATTTCAGTTTATGATTCGGTTTTTAGAATTCGGGTGAGATTTAACTTGCAGGTCAGGGTTGGTTTTCCATTCGAGTTTGGTTTGGTTTCCAGTAAAATTGAATATGGTTTCCTTTCAGGGATAGTGTTATAGGAAGTCTCAGGTTTTCCACTAGGGCTCGGTTTCGCGTTAGATTTCAGTTTAGGATTATTTCTTGAGTATATTATGAGATTTAGAGTTAGGGTTCAGTTTATAGTAAAGCATTTTAAATTTTCATTCTAATCTCACAATTTATTCTTATTCTACACTAACACTAAGCATCATCACAAAATCTGTTCTGAACCTAAACTCATTCTAACATTTACCTAACTTGAAGCTTACTCAGTACGTAATACTATGTGTAATCTGGCACCTAAATGGAAACACAAATCTAACCCCACTCTCATACCAAACTCAAAACCTCACCTTAAACATAACTTAAAACATAACCCTTAATATATAACTGTAAACTTAACCCTAACCATAGCGCTTACTCTTACCCTAACATTATACTCAATTGAGAGCCAATCCTTGCCTCAAATCTTACCGTATAATACTAGTTCTTACCAACCTCTCAATTGAACCATGAATGAAACCAAAAGACCTAAATTTAAACACAAAATCTAACCTTAAACACAATCGGAACTTTTGTTCTACTGCTACCCCTAATAAAAATATCAAACCTAACCTTATCTTTAACCCTTAGCATAACTCAAAATCTAAACCATATCGACTACCTACAGCTAAAGCTAGGCTTCCCTACAGCCCCTATCTTGGTCTTAAACCTACATGACACCTAATTAAAAACTAAAAAAGTAACTTAAAACCTAACTCTAACCCTAACCCTAACCCTAAATATTATGCTAAACATAGCTAGTTACCTGAACCTAACATGGTTTCTAACCTCATCAGAAACTAAGCACATACCTAAACCTACCCATTACATAACCCGTGCATTCCCTTAAACCAAATTCTAGAAATAACAATAAACCTAATCATAACAGTAATTGAGAGTGAATCCCGAACTTCAAAAGTCAATATAACCCTAATCTTAACCATAATTCTCATGACCAACTGAAAGCTAAACCTAACCTTTGTTATAACTCTGACTCTAACTGACACCACACACCTAAAAAGAGCAATAACCCTAAAGATCAGTCCAAGACATACCCTAATTTGTATGTTAACCCTAACCTCAATGCTGAGAAGAAACTTAACGCAGGGGTTGAGGGACCTATACTCTGACAAACACAAGATGTTAAAAGAAATTGAAGTTTTCTTTTGCTTTGCAGAAGCTTTTGAGTTTGATATAGTCCCATTCATTTATTTTTGCTTATACTTCCCTTGCCTTTGAGGACTGCTTCATGAAGTCTTCCTTGAGTCTTAGGTCTGTAAGTTTAGTACCAATGTCTTCTTCTATACAGTGTATTGTTACAGGTCCTATAGGAAGTTCTTTAATCTATTTTCAGTTAATTTTAGATGAAATATTACTCAGCTATAAGAAAAGATGAAATATTTTCATTTGTAACAACTAGGATGGACTGGGTAAAAGAAATTGAAGTTTTCTTTTGCTTTGCAGAAGCTTTTGAGTTTGATATAGTCCCATTCATTTATATTTGCTTATACTTCCCTTGCCTTTGAGGACCGGGTCATGAAGTCTTCTTTGAGTCCTAGGTATATAAGTTTAGTACCAATGTATTCTTCTATACAATGTATTGTTACAGGCCTTATATGAAGGTCTTTAATCTATTTTGAGTTAATTTTTGATGGAATATTACTCAGCTATAAGAAAAGATGTAATATTTTCATTTGCAACAACACTGATGGACCTGGATATCATCATGCTTAGGGAAATAAGCTATACAGAAAAATCAAAGAACTGTATGACTTCACTCATATGTGGAATATAAAACTGAAAACAAAGAAAAAACGAAATGAACAAACAAATAACCCATGGACACAATCAATAATTTAATGATTATTTGGGGACGAGTGGTTAGGGAGGGGAGAAAAGGGAGGGGCTGGGAGAGGAGGGGGCGAAGCTAAATATAATATGATGTAAAGAGACGTCGCATTAGGTGGTGTACTGATTATTCATCAAGTTGACAATGCACAGTAGAATTGTATGCCTGAAACCTATGAAATCCTTGCTAACAGATGTCACACCAATAAGTCTATCAATAAAAATGAATAAAAATAAATGAATAAATAAATGAATAAACGCTGAAAACAAAAATTGAAGAAGGCACAAAGAAATGCAGAGATTTTCTATTCATAAATGAGACGAATGTACCTCATTGAAATGGTCATGTTACACAAAGCAATGAACAGATTTAATGCCATCCCCATCTAAATTCCAATGACAGTTTTTTTGAAAAATTTCAAGAAAAACATCAACAGATTTCTATGGAATCTAAAAAGACCCCAAATAAACACAGGCATCCGAAGTAAAAAACAATAATGGTGAAGATTTCACACTCCTTGACTTCAGTCTATAACACACAATGACAATTATATAAGCAACAGTGTATTGGCAGACATATAGGCACACACACACCAATGAAGAAGAATTGAAAACCCAGAAGTAATCCCTCATATATATGTGAAGATTGTTTTTTATGGAAAGCCGAAAATATAACATGAAGCAAAGAATCCATTTTCCATAAACGGTGCTAGGGCATAGAGAATATCACATGCAAAAGAATGAAACTAGACTGACAGTTTTCAACATATACCAAAATTAAATAAAACTGTACCAAAGACCTAAACATGCTACGAATAATGATAAATTAATTACAAGAAAGCGTAGGTCCCAAACCTGTAGACCCCGTTTCAGAAAGAGTTTGATGAATGTTACGACAAAGGCAAGGGAAGTAAAAGTCAAAAGAAATGAATGGGACTGTACCCAACTTAAAAGCTTCTGCACAGCCAAAGAAACCATCAAGAAACAAAAAGGATACCGACAGAGTGGGAGAAGACATTTGCAAGCAATGACTGAAAAGGGATTAAAACCTAAACTATATAAAGAACCTCAAGAACTCAACAACAGACAAACAAACAATCCCATGAACACATGGGCACAGGACTTGGACAGACACTTTCCCCAAGAAGACAGATTAATCAAACACAGAAGAGATATATTCAAAATGTTTAAGTACACTGGCTATTAGAGAAATGCCATGAATTACGACTTCATACCTGTTATTAATAGAAAGGCTGTGATCCACAAGACAAGTAATAACGAGTGTTGGTGAGGCTGTGGGAATAAAGAACTCTCATATGCTGCAGGTGGGCATGTCAATTGACAGAAACGATGGAAAACAGTGCAGAGGTTCCCCAGAATGTTAAGAATAAATATACCATAAAACCAAGCAATCCCTTTTCTGGGTATCCATCCTCCAAATCTGAAAACATGTACTCATAGAGATATACATACCCCTGTGTTTCTTACAGTACAAGTTATGGTGGTCAAGACATATCAACAACAAACATATTCTTCATCAATTGATTGGATGCAGGAGATGTGGTAGAAAATCCTAGTGAAACACTACTCGCCCAGAAATAAAGATGAAACAGTGCCGATTGTGACAACATGGATGTGTCTGGAGATTACAATGCTAAGGGAAATAAATCAAACAGAAATAGCTTGGAGCCATAGAACTTCACTCATACTTGGGATGTAAAAATGAAAGCAACAAAGATAAATCCAAAAACTCATAAATACAGACAACACATTAGTGGTTGCAAGAAAGTAAGGAAAAAGAGAGGTGGTAGAAGAGGAAAGGGGTGGTTCAAATAAAGGGGGAAGGAAGAAGTGACTCTGGGTGCTGAACGCACAATGCAATATATGAATATGTATTATGTATTGCAGAAATGCACACTGGAAATGTAATGTTACTAATCAATGTCACTGTAATTAATTTAATACATAAATAAAAAACCCAAACCATAAACCTGGCCTAAATTACAATGATACCCCAAACCTAATCCAACACCAACTCCAAACCTAATTTCAAACAGAATCCTCAGCTTTACTATAAAGTGAACCCAACTCTACATCTGATAATATACTCAAGAAATAATCCTAAACTGAAATCCAATGCTAAACCGAGCCCTAGAGTAAAACCTGAACCTTCGTATAACACTGTCCCTGAAAATAACCCATACTCGCTTTTACTGTAAACCCAACCCCAACTCGAATGGAAAACCAACCCTGAACTCCAAGCAAAATCTCACCCTAATCCTAAAAACCGAATCATATACTGAAATCTGCACCGCATCATTTAACCGGCCCATCTCATAACCTATCTTAAAACCTAACTCCAAAATCAAAGGTAACTGGAAGTCTAAGTTTATAACTACCCCTAATCATTAACTCACACAAACCCTAACACAAAGATATTCATAATAAAAATTCTAACTCTATGCTCAAATTTTACCTAACTCTATCAATAGCCCTTCTACCCAGAGTTCTCATTTCAATGTTCTTAATACCATAACCACAAAGCTTCTTCTAACCCAATCCAAACTCTAGCCCTGAACCTAACATGAAACCTATCAAATAGCCGAACTCAAAGATGGATCCTTACACTAACCATAACCACAAAAGTACACATACCTGTAACCCTCACTTTTGCATACCCGAAAACTAACCACAATTTCAACAAATTCTCTAAACTCAAAGCTCACTCTAAGGCTTATAACAAAGCTGAAGCTGCGAAGAATCTCATCCTTAACACTAGTCCTAAACTTACGTCTGTATCCCTCCCAGGGTCTCAGCTCCCCAATTCATCGCATTATGGAACTCACAATCATGACAGTTCTATTGTCTCCTGATTAGTTCTGGGGTGCAAGACATCATCGCGCTTGATACAACCTCGAGGCCCCGATGGGCTGGCCCTGCAAATGTGACGTGGCGGTCAGCCAAAGTTCTGATTAAAGGTTCCTGGCTCCTTCCTCTTTCCATGGTGGAGGGTGGGTGCGACCTGCAAGTGCCTGCATCAGCCTGGGGTCCTTTGGCCCCAGGGCACTCCTTTTGGCACCAAACCACTTTTCCAAGCTGCTGCTCCCTCCAGGGTTCTGAGGTTTTCAAAGGGATAAGTTTGATGCATCACTTCATACCAATTTCAAGGCATTCCTTGATCCCCTATAAACCAGAGTAAAAGGGTGGTTTGTTCTGGTCCATTATATACGAACTTTTGTCTGTTTTAACCTGTACTTCGTGGTTGTGTGGCTGGGACCAAAATACATGATGAACAGGCAGCCGTTCTCTTGCCGAGGAATTTTAGTGGTGTATAACATGAACTCAACTCTCTGTATGTTCTTTGAGATAGGTGTGCGTACATTAAGCAGGGGCATCCCCTTCTTTAACTGTACTCACATCACGGAACTGTTTTCCTAAGTAAAGAAGGGAGGCAGCAGGGTGCTATACAATTGACTGCTCAAAATACTATAGTGATTGTGCGTGCATGCCTTCTAGAATATTTAAATAGAAGCCTCTGGTATATTTTTTTTAATTATGTTTTGCATTCTACTCAGAATTAGAGTAAATATTTCAGAAATACTCTTACACAACTAAAATACTGAATGGAAACTTGAGATAATGGGAAAAACTGATTAATGCACATTATTATGCATTTCATAGTTGATTGTACTTTGTGGTCGGGGAGGAAGGAAAGAAGTGGCTGGCACTTGTGTTTGGTATCTTGGTGGGAAGTCATCCTCTCAATCCTGATCTGATAACTGTAAAGAGCTTTGAGATTTGAGAAGTTATTCTTGAAAACCTGAGAGAAGCCTCAGTAGTGAGATCTAAGATGAGCATTTGAATAGACTATGTGAGTTGAGGTCCCATTGCTGCTTCTAGATAAATGGAAAGTTGAAAACAACTTTTGAAGATCTCAAAGGCCAATGTGGTGACAAAAAATTAAAATAAAAAAAGGAATATGTATCATAATTATCCCAAACACAATACCTAACTCAAGGACGAACCTAACCTTAAACTTACACACAAGTGAACCCTAAACCTATACCTGAATCTAACTTTCAATGGAATTCATAATGGAATCTTAACCTTCTTCCTAGCCCTAAGTCTAACCCTATACCTGGCCTATTCTTGAACCTTAACCATGAACTCAATCCCAATTTACACCCTAACACTTGACTCAAAACAAACCCTAACCCTAAACCTAAAACTAATTCTACTTGGAACATGAACCATGAACATAACCAAAATCCCTAAGCGTAACCCTAAACCTAACGCTTGGCGTCAACATCATCTTGGCCCTCACCCTAACCAGCACCTGATCGTAAACTTAACCTCACAACTAACTTTATCTATAATCACAATACTAACTGAAAATTTCACACTTACCCTAAACCTAAGCCTAAATGGAGTTCTAAACCTAAACATACACCTGAAACTTAAGACTAATTTTAACCCAAAATCGAACTTCAAACCTCACTCTAACCCTCATCCTACCCCTTCACTACATTGTGCACCAACCATAACCCAAGCATATAACCTACAAAGAACACTAAAACGAATCCCAACTTCCAAATAAACCATAAATCAATGGTAAGCCTAACCTTAAGAGTAACCTTAACTTTAATTTCACAATCAACTCAAACTTTAAATGAAACCATAACCAGAACCCTCTCCATAACTCTCATCACAAACTCAGCCTTAACCCTAAGACTAGAATGTAAAATGTACCTAACACTATCCTTATACTTAATTAAAAACCTAACCTCAAACCT
>PVJL010020960.1:0-11238 GCA_004026885.1 Lyroderma lyra
GGATAGATGGTGGATGGATGGACGGATGGATGGATGAATGGTGGATGGATGGTGGATGGATGGATGGTGGGTGGATGGATGGATGGATGAATGGTGGATGGATGGATGGTGGATGGATAGACGGATGGATGGATGGATAGATGGATGGATGGTGGATGGATGGATGGTGAATGGATGGATGGATGGATGGATGAATGGTGGATGGATGGTGGGTGGATGGATGGTGGATGGATGGACGGACGGATGGATGGATAGATGAATGGATGGTGGATGGATGGATGGTGGATGGTGGATGGATGGATGGCAGAAAGGCAGAGGGAGACTTCATTCTCTGAAACCTCCCGTTTGAGTGGGAACTCGGGTGTAGACACAGTTATTACAATCTGTATTGACAAAGGGATCAGAGTTGAAACCTGGGGTGGGAGAACACCAAGAGGGGAGACTTAGTGAGGATTCTCAGAGAGGGGGCCACGTGAGCTGGGCCCCAAAGTCTGAGAAGGAAAGGCGTCAAGCAGAAGGGCCAGGAAGCACCCACCTGTGTGAGGAGACGAGATAGGGACAGCCAGAGGAACGAAGCCAGAAGGTGCCACCACCTGCCTCGTGGACTCCCTCCCAGCCCCACGGCTTCCTCTGTGCCTCGGACGCCCCGAATCCGCCCGTGCCTCTGAGCCTGTGCACTGGCCCTTCCCCCCACGGGCTCCTCCTTCACCTTCAGGACTCAGGTGAAATGCCAGCCTTCCCCACACACCCGATCCGATTTTTCATTCCTAGTATTCCATCACCCTTGTCCTGGCGTGCGTACACACAAACACACGCATGTGCACACACATGCCACTCTTTGTGACAACACAGTGTTTTACTGTCTTCAAAACGCCACAATCTGAACTGGCCTGGTTCATGATTTGCTGGCTTAGTGTCGGTGTTTCCCAGAGAACGTCCGCTCCGTGAGAGCAGGCGTGAGGCCTACCTGGCCCTCGCTGCCCCCTGGGCCCCGCGGTGGCGCCTACAGCAGGTCCTCGATACGTGCTTGTCTTGTCAAATGAACACGGAATGAGCGAGGGCTCTAGCCAGACGCTCCCAGGGGCCGGGCAGGCAGCCCCCGCTCACACACACCTTCCCCGGCAGGGCCCGGCCCGCCCCACCGGAAGGGCTCCGGGTCGCCGGTGAGAATGCCCGGCTCTGCTGCTAATCAATCGCAATCATTTAGCGGGAAGCGGCATGATTAGGCACACACAAGTGAACAGCGTGAGCTAATCCTTTAAATGCACCCGCTCAACGCCGGGCTGGCCGCTTCGCCACCACGGGTCACTTTGCTGGCACGGGCCACTCAGGAATTGCCCCCTGCAGCCCGTTCGCTTTGTCAATGACGGAGTCTAGATTCCAGGGCACGGGGCGGCCCACGGCTTCCCACCAGCCTGGCCCCGTCACGGGGTGCCAGATGCCAGCAGAGCCATTCCTCGGGCTGCAGCCTCCCAGGGGACAGCACCTAGCAAGTCCCGGGTTGCCGTATGGGGCAGTGGGGGAGGCGGCATCAGCGCCCAGAAGCTTGGGACGGTCTCGTGAGGGCCCTGACTCGCCGACTGGACCTAACCTTTCCTCTCCTGGCCTGAGCTGAACCCCCCCACAGCGGGTGGCAAGGTCTGCAGGCTCCGGGCCTCGAGCCCCAGCCCAGCAAACCCGGCCCCCACCTGGCCCACCCGCCAGAGTCTCCTCTGCGTCCCACTGCCCGGCTTGGCCCACTACTAAAATAGTTTCTGGGTCCCCTGACAGAAGGCTTTTAATTGTGCGGCGCTGCAGGCCTCATTTAAATCTATTAGCTCATAGAAATGGCAACTCATGCAAACTTCGGAGGCTTTCTGCTTGCCTTGGTGGCCAAGACGAGCTGGCTTTGCACGTGGCGTTGCCATTTGCCGTGACCCTGGGCAAATCCCTTAGGCCCTGGGACTCAGTTAGCACATCTGTGAGCGGGGACCAGAGTGCCGACTGCACGGGCCGTGCTGAGAAGACCCACACAGACGTTTACAGCAGGGCCTGGCCCGCGGTAGGGACCCACACAGGGTGCTGGCTGTTCCACTTTGTGTCCGGTTTGGGCGGCTCCCGTCCACATGCCAGAGGTAGCTCTGTAGAGTGCCCCCTCAGGCACTTCCTCGGGGATGGTGAGAGGGGGCACAGTGAGGCCCCTGGGAAGGGGGAGAAGCAGGCGCCATCCATGCCCAGTGTCTGCGGGCACAGCAGTGTCTACGGGGACTCGGAGACAGCTGGGCTGCACGGGCAGAGCCAGCCCCTCCCCTCGGGTCGGCTCACCCTGGCACGGGGCCCACACGGCCCCAGGCCTTCATCTGCCACGGCCCAAGGCTAGAAACGTAAGGCCAACAGCCCTGACATTGTGGGGTCTGGGCTTTGCGGCTTTCTCAACCCCCAACCAAATCTGCTCACCGCGCTCCAAGGAGCCGGGCACAGCGTAGGTGAACAGGGTCCGGAGAAAAGGCTGGGGCCACAGCACCCAGAAATGCGCAGGGAGGGGGCCGCGAAGGCCCAGCCTCCAGCCTGTCCCTCTGGCCTCACACTCTGCACACACAGACCCTCCCGTGCCGCCAGCTCTCCTGTACCCATGGCCTTGAGACCTGGCTGGGTGCCACTGAGGAAGGAGACAGATTCTCACTTCATTCAAATTCAGGCCAGAAGTCACGAAATCACAGCAAAGCCCTAGCGAAAGGATGTTAAAAAGTCATCTGACCCTCACACGGCTAATGCTGATAATATGCTAATGACAATAATGATGATAAATGTGAATGATAACAGCAGATAGCATCTACCAGGCTCTTCGTATGGGGCAGCCACTGTGCCAAGGGCCTCGCACAACACAACTGGGAGGCAGGTTTGCAGATACAGAAACTGAGGCCACTGCTGGTGAATGACAGAGCAAGGCTTTAAACACAGAGCTGCTCTCCTAACGGCTGCGCCCCCACGCCCACCCACCTCCGCCCCGGCCGCATTTCAGGCAAGTGCGCTGTTTGCACACGCCTCCCGACAGGGACCTCATGGTCATTTCTGCCATCTCTTGACAGTTTTTGCCATGCAGTGGACACTGGCAGTGTCCTGCAGCCACCCACCCCTTCCCCTGTTCAGCTCAATGACACTCCCTGCTCTCGGCATCCGAAAGCTACCCCTGCGCCCCCACAAGTTACGAGGACGAACAATTAATTTTCTGAACTCATTAGAAAAAGTGCTTCATACCTTATTGCTGACTATCACTACGGTCACCTTCCAAGGCCTCCCCTTGGGAAGTTATGCTCTGACGCAAGCGCCTGGTCCGCCCTTCAAAGCAATTTTGGAACTCTTTTTCTGGAATGGCCATCAGAGCCGTCCTCGTCCTCAAAATCTGACAAAAGTTCGTGACCTTGTCACCGCGTGCTTACATTGGCAGCGCTGTGCAAACAGCTCGGTAAGGTGCCCATCTTGCTGTGACTATCGGAGAACAAAACCCAAGTCCTGAGTGTCCACGCACCAACCAGAAGTCTTGGGATCACTGGAAGCAGCTTGAGGAGCCCCTCCTCCCGACGGAGCACGAACCGCTCGAAGACAACTGTCCCCACACTTCTGCCGTAGTCCATCCAGGTCTTCCCCGGGTTCAAGAGCCTCTGATGGCTCCTCAAAGTCAGGCCAGCTCCCCCGAGCCTGGCACGCTGCCTGAGTGTGTGTGCGCATGCACGTTCGTGCATGCATGTGTGTGCATGCGTATGTGTGTGTGTGTGCGTGTGTGCATGCGTATGTATGTGTGTGAATGTGTGTGTGCACATGTGTGTGCGCACATGTGTGTGCGTGTGTATGTGCGTGTGCATGCGTATGTATGTGTGTGAATGTGTGTGTGCACGCGTGTGTGCGCGCACGCGTGTGTGTGCGTGTGCACGGTCGTGCATGCATGTGTGTGCATGTATGTTTGTGTGCATGCGTATGTGTGCGTGCGTGCGCGTATGTGTGTGTGCATGTGCGTGTGTGCGTATGTATGTGTGTGAATGTGTGTGCGCATGTGTGTGCGTGCGTGTGCACGGTCGTGCATACATGTGTGTACGTGTATGTGTGTGCGTGCGTATGTGTGTGCACGTGCGTGTGTGCGTGTGTATGTGTGTGTGAATGTGTGTGTGTGCGTATGTGCGTGTGCGCATGTGTGTGTGTGCGTGTGCGTGCGTATGTATGTGTGCGTGTGCGTGCGTGTGTGTGTGTGTGTGCATGTGTGCATGTGTCTGGATGAACCTTGTTTAGTCTCCCCTGTTTCTCCCCACCACATCCAGTTTCTGGCAAACACTGGTCTCCTTTCCGTCCCAGGACTTTGGCCTTTTCCAGACCTCACGCACCGAGGACCACACAGGTGGGGCCTTCTGGGTCTGGCCTCTCTCGCGTGGCCTTTTCCGTTCGTCCACGTTGTTTCAGGTCTCAGCACCTGCTTTGTATTCCTGCCTAGTGGTCAACTGTATGCAGGACCACATCTGTCCCTCTGTCCACCAGCTAAGGGACAACGAGGGGCCATTATAAATAAAACCACTGTCAGCATTCCTGTACAGCGGTTGTGTCCAAGCGTGTGGCTTCCCTGGGCCTCACTGGAAGAAGAGGAACTGTCCTGGGCCACACACAACACACACTCACACTCACGACAGCTGATGAGCCAGAAACGGGTCGCAAAAATACCTCATCACATTCCAAGAAAGCTGACGAACTTGTGTCGGGCCGCAGTCAGGGCCGTGCCGGGCCGCAGTCAGGGCCGTGTCGGGCCGCAGTCAGGCCGTGTCGGGCCGCAGTCAGGGCCGTGCCGGGCCGCAGTCAGGGCCGTGTCGGGCCGCAGTCAGGCCGTGTCGGGCCGCAGTCAGGGCCGTGCCGGGCTGCAGTCAGGGCCGTGCCGGGCCGCAGGCGGGCTGCGGGGTGCACGAGCTCGCTGCCGAGGTGGCTGCGAGCATGCTCTCGGCCCTCCTGGTAAGCACGCGGGAGGGCGGCTGCTGGGTCGGATGTTAACTGCACGTTTGACTCTGAGACTCACTAGCTCTTCTGCCACAGGACGCACCACCGTGCAGCTCTACCGGCAAGGCCCCAGCGTCCCGGCGGCGCCCCCGCCCGCGGCCGCACCAGCTGTGGCCGGCTCCTTGCTTCCGTTCTCGTCGTTCTAACAGGACAGTGGCGTGGCGTTGTGCTTTGCACCTGCGCTTCCCTCGCGCCTGCCGACGCCGAGCTCCCACGCGTCTCGGGGAAGCGCTGAAACTCACCGCTCGTTTTTCATTCGATTCCCCTTGCCCTCCGCTTCGGAGCTCTGAGGGTTTTGTTGGAGATGTTCAGGATGCAAGTCCTTTGTCACACATGTGGTGTGCAAATACCTCCTCCCGGTCTGTGACTTTGCATTCACTCACCGTCTTACGCTCTGATGCAGGGTGTCAATCAGAAAATTCCGCTTCTCGATGTGATTCCCCAACCCAAACGCCTTTGCTGTCCCGCAGACCTTGGTGTGACCTGGGCTCCCCCGGCCAGCCCCCTTCACAGCAGCTCCCCGTCACTGTGCTTTGGCCACACTTTGCCTTCTCCCATCCCGGCAACGCCCCTCGCTCGCGCTGGCCGCAGGGCCTTTGCATGGATCTGATCCACGCGCCCTCTCCTCCTCACCACCTGGCCTCCGCGCATGTGCCGCCTCTGACGAGTCCTCCCTGACTACACCTAGGAAGCAGCATCCCACCTCACCCCGCTTCGTGCCCTGGCCTGTCAACCAGTTTTATTTTCTTTGTCACCGACTGTTACTGGACAGCGTCTAGAGATCCCTCTCCAACACAGGCCCTGCGGGGGCTTCTCTGTGTCACCCACCCTGGTCTTGTCTGTTTCTAGATCTACTGCAGGAACACAGTAGGCTCACCACGCACGTGCTAGGAACAAACGAAGAGCAAAGCGTGGTCCCCTCTGCTGCTCTCCACGTCTCTGTTAGGGATGTGCCCACTTTATCCAAAGTCCTTGTAACTGATCACAGCCTTTGGGCAGAGCCAGGAGAACTTAGCATGAAACTGGGTTCGCACAGCCCCCACCCCAGAACCTGCGCTCCTGGGAATGCGTCAGAAGAGGCAGACACATCATGACACAGATCCAAGCCCCCAGGGCCCCAGCCCACCTCGGTCACCTCTGCATCCACAGCACAATTCCTGTCCCGCAGCAAGAACCGTCCTAAGCCTCCAACCTTCCCAAGACGTCTCAGCTCAGAGTCACCCGCCCTGATAGATGGAAGCTTCCCGGAGTCTCCCTGCAGGACCTCAAATGGCATGCGGCCCTGAGAGCCAGTCAAGGCCCAGCAAGGACAGCCCTGTGTCCTGCGGCAGCACTTGGGCCCCCACTCGTCACCCCAGGGAGGTGACCTGCCTGCCAGCCCCCAGCTCCAGCACAACGATGACAAAGACTTAGACTTCAACATCTGAAACACCCTCCTCTCAAAAAACCAGAAAGCTGCTATTCGAGCTGCTTAACGCAAGTCGTTATCTGCATAGATTTGGCGTTGTGACAACACTTGCACATCTAAATGGCCTGTAATTAAAACTATTAATTGCAGAAAACAGTGACTCGCTCAGGCTGTAATTTAGCGAGTTTCCTGGCAGTCGAGGATCTGCCCCGAAGGTGGACGAGGGGACCCAGGAAACTGTCCCACGGGAAATGCTCTGGCGTCTGGGCCGTCTGCAGTCCGGGTGGGTGCAGCTGAGGCGAGCCGGCCCGGAGTTGTGGCCCCTACACCCCCACTCGGTGAGGGGGCGGCCCTGGCACGGTGGTGGTGCTGACCTCGGCAAAAGCGGCACTGGGGACCACCTCTGGGACAGACTGTATGGCCGACACGGAGAGCACTTGTCCTCCTCCTGCATCCGGGACAATGTGAGAGGACAGAGGGCTGAGCGAGTCCCAAGTTCAAGGGAATCATACGCGCTGCTGGGCTCAAAGGAGGCCTGTCGTCCTGGGCTATAAAAAGCTTCAGTTGTCTGGGGACCCGGGGCCTATTTTGATAGCTGGGCCAGGCAGGTAAGGCAGGTGGGAGGCAGGCGACACACAGCCAGTGCACGCGCCAGGAGGCTGCCCCTCCTGCCGAGCCAGGACGGCCCGCTGGCACGCAGCCCCTGTGGTCACGTGACAGCAAGGGCAGGTCGCTGCCCTCTCACAACCCGCAGCACCGAAGCGCGTGCCCCATTTTGGGTCAGCGGCCTTGCCCATGGGCGGCGTGGACAGAGGCCCTCCCCCCACCAGGATGTAGATCTCGGGCATGTCCGCTACCGCAGCAAAACTTTACCTGTGTCCCAGCGGGTGTCATTCCCGGTACGTGGTGTGCCGGTGCCTGTGTGTGGCCATGTGGCACTTCTGTGGCTGTCCGGGCACTGCTTCTTTGTGGGCTGTGGTGTCAGGCTGTGTGAGTGGCATTTGCGTGTGTGTGGTGGACGTGTGTGTAACCTTTGGAAATGATGCTTCTGTGTGTATTGTGCGCGTGGGAACTGTGTGCACGCAACTTCCCGTTGTGCGTGTGGCGCGCTGTCCACGTACAGTGCAAGCGTGTTTGTCTCCGCGCGTGTGTGTTTGTGTGTGTGGTATCTGGGGTGCGTGTGTGACCTCTTCTGTGCTACAAGAATTTCTTGCTAAAACCAGTGCGTGAGAAGGTGGTTTTACCTGGACACAGATCTTGGTCCTGAGAATCCAGTCATAGGTGGGAAGGGGCCTCGGGGGCCCCCGGGGACCCCAAGGTGGGGGTCCACGTGCTAAGGGAGGCCGCCCACAGTTGCTTCCCTTCTCAAGCACCCTCTCAGGCCCTGTGGGCCCTGGGCAGGGATCTGACAAGCTGACTGAGGCCACTCTGCCCGTCTGCGGGCCACACCAGCCTCAGAACCCACAACAGGTGTCCCTCCTCTGAGTTGGGGCCGCTCCTGGCACCATTTGCATCACTTTTCCAGATTTTCTGGGCCCAGATGGAGGCTCCAAGACCCCAGACCCAGTTCTCCAGGACTCAGTTATGCAAGCCACATGGGCCACCAGCTGCTGACCCAAAGATCAGTTGAACATGACGGTGTGACTGGTGGGGTGGTTAAGTCCCCAAGAAGGAAAGGCACTGGCCACAGACACCCCACAGACGTCAGCCTCCGACTCCTGCCGCAGGCTTAGCTGCTGCGGCTCCACCTGCTGGACATGCTGGGCCAGCGAGGCCATGGGGCCACACTGCACACCAGCCGGCCGGACCCACCGGCCACATCCAGCCACCCTGTGCTTTCGCGACTAAGATGCGTCGAGTGAAAGACGCCAGCACCCCGGCTTAAGCCCAACACCTTGAGTGCCAGTGGAGACCCCGAAGACCGCCAGGAGGGCCTGTGCAGTGGAAGAGGACTGACCTGCAGCTCGGTCTGGAAGAAGAACTTCTGGGGGCACTGAGAGCAGTCGTAGATCTTGTCCTCCTGCCCGTGCACGGCGAAGATGTGCTGCTGCAACTTGTTGGCCTGCACAAAGACTGCACACAAACACGGCCGTCAGGGCGGGCCTGTGGGCACGCCCCACACCACTCACACGTGGGCGTCAGCCCGCGTGGACACAGCTGGCCACCCAACGGGCTGTTAGGGTCACGGCTGGCTCCTGCCCAAGGGGCCTTGAGCCCGGGAAGCTGAGCTCTGCCACCTACAGGCTGTGCAACATTGGACAAGTCACTTTACCTCTCTGGGCTTCATTTCCTCATCCAAAAAAACGGGAACCTTTAACATGTGCAGCTCCCTGTGTGCTTGGGAGCATCACATGCGTTCGTACTTGCAGAATGTCATTGCTGCCATCGTCATTTGCCAAGTACCTTCCATGTGTGGGCTCCTTGAATACAGCACAGGCCCCAAAGGGAGACAGTGTTGTTACCCCCATTTTACAGACGAGAAAAATGAGGCACGGGGAATACTAAATGGCTCGTCGTAGGTCTCACCACCTGCAGGCGGCGGAGCCGAGATAGGAACGGAACGAGCCGAGCACCGCGCCGGTACGGGAAGGCGCTGCTCGCGCTGCTGTGCTGTTGTTGTTTGTCATCAGCGTCCTCGGATCCCCCACGGGGCCCCGGACCCTGTGTCAGCAGATTCGGCCACGGGGGCCCCTCGGAGTGATGGGAACAGACGGGCGGGAGCTCCTGCGATTGAGGGGACAGAAGGCTTTGGGGAGCCCCCGAGGGTGCGAGTGTGAGGGGTGGAGCAGGTCGCGGGCCCCGCTTCCTGGTGGCAGGAGCCTGGCCCGGGGCGCTCACAGGCGGCGGCCCTGAGGCAGCTGTGAGTGTGGGAGGTGAGTGCCCCAGAGGTCCCCTCTCGCCAGCAGCCCTCCCCAGGGGGGCTTCCTGCCATGGCAGACAACAGATGCAGGGGGAGGCGGGGGAGGGCCAGGCTCCCCTGCGCACACCGGCTGCCATCTGGGCAGCAGGAGGGGACGGGCAGAGCCCCTGAGACGTGCCTCGGGCCGGGCAGCCGCTCGCCTGGGCCGGCAGCCAGTCTGGGGGCTGGGCCAGCAGAGCTGCCCGGGTCCTGCAGCCTGAAGCATGGATGGAGCACAGGCTGGGACAGGCCGGGGGGATGGGGAGCCAGGAGGTGCGTCACGGGACAGCCCCGCTGGCGCTGCGGAGCCCACAGCTCAGGGAGGAGGGCCAGAGCCACGCAGGGAGCACCGAACTCGGGGGGGGGGGCGGGGGCTGGGCTAAGGACTTGTAGCAGCTCAGTGCAGGCATGAGGGAGGCCAGAGGGCATGGGGGCCTGGGGGTCCTTCGAGGCCTCCGCATGGACCCTGGGCCCACGTCAGGCCAGGAGCACATGTTGAGCGATTAAAGGAGGGCCGTGGGCCCCGCCCTGTCCCCACACGACCCCTGCCGGGGCTCTTACCTGTGAAGCACACAGGGCATTTGAAGGTGCCGCCCATGCCCTCGAAGCTGTGCTCAATGAGGTGACAGAGCAGCTTGGCCGGGGAGTCGAACATCTGGTTGCACAGTTTACACTCGTGGTTGATGCCTTCCTCTGCAAGGGAACCACGGCCAGTCAGAGACCTGCCACCTCGCTGTCCCGCAGCCGCCCGTGCCCCCCGCACACCCAGGCCAGCCCCTCCCGAGGCCCATCCCGGCACCCCCACCCCGGGGCTTAGAGACCCCCACGGGGCTGGTCCCACATTTCTGACTCCTGAAAGTCATTTGTGAGTTCTCCTGCCCCAGAGTAGGTTCTTTACAGAGAAGGGAACCCACCCAGGAGGTTTAAAAATCCAACAGAGTATTTACTGAGGCACTTCGAGTGGGGGGGTCCTGTGGGGAACTGCACAGGGGATACCCCATTCTAGCAATGAGGGAGACACAGTAAGTAAAGTGGTCCGCACAGAACACAGCGTCAGGTGACGTGCGAACACGGGGAGCTCCCCCCGCTGGGAGTCAGAGCAGAGGCCCTGAGGGCGCTCGGGCTGGGGCGGCTTGAAGACAGCGAGGGGCAGAGTGCTTGGAGCTTGGGGGCCGGGAACGGGGTGGCCGTGAGGTCAAGGGGACACGAGGGTGCCCACTGCACAGGGCCTTATGCCCACTGGACAACTCTGGGGTTTTACTCTAAGAGGGACGGGCAGCCATGGGAAGATGACGTCACAAAAGCAATAAAACGCTCTTTTTTGAAGGTTTAAACAGATGGCCTCCCAAGTGGCTCACAGATAACGGGAAGACACCAGTCCTGCCTCCAGATCAGAACACCCCCGGGAGCTGCTGTGGGCCCCACTGTCACACAAAGCCTCCCGGGGAAGCGGCCATGGCCCGAGGGCCAGCAGGACACCCCTGTGGAGAGCCCAGGTCTGGCGTCCCTGCCCAGAATCAGCGCAGAGTTCAAGTCCTGGTGCTTCACACCACGTGGCCCGGGCGTCAGGTCACGGGGACAGAGGAGGGCCATCCTCTGCCTCATGGAGCCGTGAGAGGACGCAAGAGGCTGGAGCCTGTCACCAGGGGGGGCCCAGTGGTCAGTAGGGGTGACAAAGACTTGTACCAGTGTCACACCATCCAGGGTTGGAACCTGACTTTGCCACTTACTGCACGATCTTGGGCAAATCAGGTGACCTCTCTGCTTCAGTGTCCTCCTTTCTGAAACATTCCTTTCCAGCCTTGCTTACCGCTGCCCACCGGCCAGAACGGGGGTCCAGGACCCTGACTGCGCCAGAGGCAGGTGGGCGTGTGCTGTGTGTGGGCGTGTGCTGTGTGTGGGTGGGCGTGTGCTGTGG
>PVJL010020961.1:0-11236 GCA_004026885.1 Lyroderma lyra
ACCATTTCACTGTCCTGAAAAGTATGAACATCAAAGTACTCACCCTATCTTTGACTCGAGATTCCAAATGAGACGATATCACTTTAATTAACCCTTTCCTCATCGTTCCCCTAGCCCTAATCCGAGTCTTCTCCCCAGGCCCAGAGTGTCTGTATGACATACAGGGAACCTTTTCCACTGTCCTGACTCCTACGAATATGAAAGTACTCACCCTAAGTTTGACTCGAGGATCCGAAGGCGACGGTTTCACGATAATTGACTATACTCTCACTGTTTGGCTACCCTAACCCTAGCCTTCTCCGCAGGTTTAATGCATCAACATGACCTACAGGGATACACTGTCACTGTCCTGACAACTACGAACATCAAGGTACTAACCCTAACTTTGACTCGAGATTCCGAATGAGACGATATTACTTTAATTTACCATATTCTCACCGTTCGCCTTACCCTAACCCTAGCCTTCTCCCTAGGACCCGAGTGTCTATGTGCATACAGGGAAACTTTTCCACTGTCCTGACATCTACGAATATCATAGTACTCACCCTAACTTTGACTCTAAATTACTAACGTGATGGTATCCCTTGAAATGACCCTACTATCACTGAACCCCTGAACCTAACCCTGGCCTACCCTACAGACCCCGAGTGTCAATATGACATACAGGGAAAATTTTCCATTTTCATGAAACCTACGAACATCAAGGTACTCACCATTACTTTAACTCGAGATCCCGAACATGATGGTATCACTTAAATTGACCCTAATCTCGCTGTTCCACTAACCCTCACCTTAGCCTTCCCCACAGGACCAGAGTGTCAATATGACATACAGGAAAACATTTCCACTGTACTGACACCTACATCAAAGTACTCACCTTAACTTTTACTCGACATTCTGAACGTGCTGATATCACTTTAGTTGATCATACTCTAACTCCAATCCTAGCCTTCTCCCCAGGACCAGAGTATCAAAAAGACATAGAGGGACACTGTCCCACTATCCTGACACCGACAAACATGAAAGTACTCAAACTCACTTTGACTTGAGAATCTGAACGTCACAGTATCACCTTAATTGACCCTATAGTAACCGTTCCCCTATCCCTAACCCTATGCACTCCCCCATTACCAGAGTGTCAGTATGACATACAGGGAAAATTTCCACTGTCCTGATACCTACGAACATCAAAGTATTCACCCTAACTTTGACTCGAGAATCTGAAAGTGACGGTGTCAATTTAACTTACACTACTTTCACCGTACTGCTAAACGTACCCCTAGCCTCTCCCCAGGTCTAATGCATCAAAATGACCTACATGGATAGTCATTCACTGTCTGGACAACTACAAACATCAAAGTACCCACCCTAACTTTGACTTGAGATTCCAAACGAGACGATATCACTTTAATTGACCATATTCTCACCGTTCCCCTTACACTAACCCTAGCTTTCTCCCCAGGCCCAGACTGTCTATATGGCAAACAAGGAAACTTTTCCACTGACCTGACACCTACGAACATCAAAGTATTCACCCTAACTTTGACTAGAGAATCTGAAAGTGACGGTATCAGTTCAATTTACCCTACATTCACATTTCTGCTTACCGTAACCCTAGCCTCTCCCCAGGTCTAATGCATCAAAATGACCTACAGGGATACTCTTTCAGTGTCCTGACAACTACGAACATTAAAGTACTCACTCTAACTTTGACTCGAGATTCCGAAGGAGACGATGTCACGTTAATTGACCATATTCTCACCGTTCCCCTTACCCTACCCCTAACCTTTTCCTCAGGCCCAGAGTGTCTATATGGCATACAGGGCACGTTTTTTACTGTCCTGACACCTATGAACATCAAAGTACTCACCCTAACTTTGACTCGAGATTTCGCACGTGACGGTATCACTTCAATTGACCCTACTCTCACCGATCCCCTGAACCTAACCCTGGCCTACCCTATAATCCCCGACTGTCAATATGACATACAGGAAAACTTTTCCACTGTACTGACACCTACGAACATCAAAGTACTCTCCCTAACTTTGACTCGATATTCCAAACGTGACGGTACCACTTTATTTAACCCTACTCTCAACGTTCCCTTAACCTAACCCTAGCCTACCCCGCAGGCTGAGTGTGTGAATAGGATACACAGGGAGACTTTTCCACGTTCCTGACACGTAAGAACATCAAGGCACTCACCCTTACTTTGACTCGAGATTCTGAAGGTGATGGTTCCCTTTAACTGACCGTATTCTCACCATTCAGAGAACCCTAACCTAGCCTTCTACCCTGGTTTTATGCATCAAAATGACATACAGGGATACTCTTTCACTGTCCTGAGAACTACAAACATCAATGAATTCGCCCCAGCTTTCACTCGAGAATCTGAACGTGACAGTACCACTTTAATTGACCCTACTGTCACTGTTCGGATAACCCTAATCTAGCCTTCTCCCCAGGTCTAATGCCTCAAAATGACTTACAGGGATACTCTTGCACTGTCCTGAAAACTACCAAAATCAAAGTACTCACCCTAACTTTGACTCGATATTCCGAACGTGAATGTATCTCTTTAATTAACCCTACTCTCAAGATTCCCTTAACCTAACCCTATCCTACCCCGTAGGCCCAGAGTGTCAATAGGATATACAGGGAAATTTTTCCATGTTCCTGACACCTACGAATATCAAAGTACTCACCCTAACTTTGACTTGAGATTCCAAACGAGACGGTAGCACATTAATAGACACTGCTCTCGCTGTTCCCCTAACACTAATCCTAGCCTTCACCCCAGGACCAGAGTGTCAATATGACATACAAGGAACCTTTTCCACTGTCCTGACACCTAGGAACATCAAACTACTCACCCAAACTTTGACTCGACATTCCAAACGTGACAGTTTCCCTTTAATTGACCCTATTCTCACCGTTCAGAGAACCCTAACCCTAGCCTTCTACCCAGGTCTTATGCATGGAAACTATTTCACTGTACTGACAACTAAGAACATCTAAGTCGTCACCCTACCTTTGACTCAAGAATCTGAACGTGACGGTATAACTTTAATTGACCCTACTGTCAACGTTCGGATAATCCTAATCCTAGGCTTCTCCCCAGGTCTAATGCCTCAAAATGACGTACAGGGATACTCTTTCACTGTCCTGAAAACAACGAATATCAAAGTACTCTCCCTAACTTTTACTCGAGATTCTGAATGAAACGATATCACTTTAATTGACCCTATTCTCACCCTTCCCCTAACCAAAAACCTAGCGTTCTCCCCAGGCCCAGAATGTGTATATGACACTCAGGGAAATATTTCCACTGTCCTGACAACTACAAAGATCAAAGTCCTCACCATAATTTTGACTCGATATTCCGAACCTGACGGTATCACTTTAATTAACCGTACTCTCACCAATACCCTAACCCTAAACCTAGCATCCGCCCGAGGACTAGAGGGTCAATGTGACATACAAGGAAACTTTTCCACTGTCCTGAAACCTACGAACATCAAAGTACTCACCCTAACATAGATTCGAGATTCCGAACGTGAAGCTATCACATTAATTGACCCTAATCTTGCCGTTGGACTAACCATATTCCTAGCCTTCCCCCCAGGTCCAGAGTGTCAACATGACAGACAGGGAAACTTTTCCACTGTACTTACACCTACGAACATCAAAGTACTCACCCTAACTTTTACTCGAGATTCTGAACGTGCCAATATCACTTTAATTGATCATACTCTCACCGTTACCCTAACGCCAACCCTAGCCTTCTCCGAAGGACCAGAGTGTCAAAAAGACATAGAGGGACACTTTCCCACTATGGTGACACCTACGAACATGAAAGTACTCACACTCACTTTGAATTGAGAATCTGAACGTCACAGTATCACTTTAATTGACCCTACACTAACTGTTCCACTAACCCTAACGCTAGGCACTCCCCTATTACCAGAGTGTCAGTATGACATACAGGGAAAATTTTCCACTGTCCTGAAACCCACGAACATCAAAGTACTCACCCTAACTTTGACTCGAGAATCTGAAAATGACGGCATCAATTTAATTTGGCCTACTTTCACTTTTCTGCTAACCGTACCCCTAGACTCTCCTCAGGTCTAATGCATCAAAATGACCTACAGGGAATCACTTTCACTGTCCTGACAACTACGAACATCAAAGTACTCACCCTAACTTTCACTCGAGATTCCGAGAGAGACGATACCAGTTTAATTGACCATATTCTCATAGTTCCCTTTAGCCTAACCCTAGCCTGCTCCCCAGGCCCAGAGTGTCTATAGGACATACAGGGAAAATTTTCCATTTTCCTGAAACCTACGAACATGAAGGTACTCACCATAACTTTCACTCGAGATTCTGAACATTATGGTATCACTTTAATTGACCCTACTCTTACCGTTCTTCTAACACTAACCCTAACCTTCTCTCAGATTCAGTGTATCAAAATAACATAAAGGGATACTTTTATACTGTCCTGACACCTACGAATATCAAAGTACTCACCCTAACGTTGACTTGACATTCAGAATATGACGGTATCACTTTAATTTATCCTTATCTCACAGGACTCCAAACCCTAAACCTAGAAGACTCCAAAGCCCCAGGGTGTCAGTAATACCTTCACAGACACTTTTCCACTATCCTGACACCTAAGAACATCAAAGTACTCACCCTCACTTTGACTCGAGATTCTGAACGTAAAGGTGTCTCTCTAATTGACCCTACTCTCACCGTTCCGCTCACGCTAACCCTAGCCATCTCCCCAGGCCTAGTGTGTCAATATGACCTACAGGGTCAATTTTCACCTTCCTTACAAGTACGACCATCAAAGGACCCACCCAACGTAGACTCGAGATTCAGAACGTGACGGTAACACTTTAATTGACCCAACTCTCACCGTTCCCCTAACCCTAACCCTAGACGACTCCCCAGTCCCAGAGGATCAATGTGACATACAGGGACACTTTTCCTCTAATGTAGCACCTAGAAAAATCAAAGTACTCACCTAAATTTGAATCGAGATTCCGAACGTCACGGTATCACTTTAATTGACCCTACTTTCACCCTTCCGCTAATAGTAACATTAGACATTGCCCCAGGCCTATATATCTAAATGACCTAAAGGGAAACTTTTTCCCTGTCCTGACAAGTACGAACATCAAAGAACTCACCCTAACTTTGACTCGAGATTCCGAACGTGACAGTATCACTTTAATTGACCCAAATCTCACCGTTCAACTAACCAAACCCTAGTCGACTCCCCATGCCCAGAGTATCAATATGACATGCAGCGACACTTTTCTTCTTACCTCGCACCTACAAACATCAAAGAAGTCACACTAAACTTGAATCGAGATTACAAACTTAATGGTGTTACTTTAATTGACCTTACTCTTACTGGTCCGCTTAAGTTAACCATTCCAATTTTCGTAGGCCAAGTATATCAAAATGACCTAAAGGGAAACTTTTTCACTATTCCGACACCTACGAACATCAAAGTATTGACCCTAACTTTCACTCGAGATTCTGAACGTGACCGTATCACTTTAATTGACCCTAGTCTTACCGTTCTACTAACCCTACCACAAGCTGTCTCCCCATACATAGTGTATCAAAATGGCGTAAAGGGACTCTTTTCCAATATCCTGAAACCTACGAATATTAAAGCAGTCACCGTCACTTTGACTCGAGAGTCCGAACGTGATGGTATCACTTTAATTGACCCAACTCTCACCGTTCCCCTAACCCTAACCCTAGTCTACTCCCATAGCCCAGAGTATCAGTATGACAAAGAGTGACACTTTTCCTCTGACCTCGCAAGTCCAGATATCAAAGTACTCAACCTAAACTTGAATCGAGATTCCGTACGTAACGGTATCACTTTCATTGACTCTAGTCTCACTGGTCTGCTTACCTTAACCTTACGCATTGACGCAGGCCTAGGATATCAAAATGAACTAAAGGGAAACTTTTTCACTGTTCTGACAACTTCGAACATCAAAGTGCTCACCCTAACTTTCACTCGAGATTCTGAACGTGATGGTATCACTTTATTTGACCCTACTCTTACCGTTCTTCTAACACTAAACCTAGCCTTCTCCCCAGATCCAGTGTATCAAAATGACCTAAAGGGATACTATTACACTGTCCTGAAACCTACGAACATCAAAGTACTCATACTAACGTTGACTCGAGATTCAGAATGTGACGGTATCACTTTAATTTACCCTTCTGTCACATGTCTCCTAAACCTAATGACTAGAATACACCCATGCACTAGAGTGTCAATAAAACCTTCAGGGACAGTTTTCCACTGTCCTGACACCTATGCACATCAATGTACTCACCCTCTCTTTGACTCGAGATTCCGAACTTGACATTATCACTTTAACTGACCCTTCTCTCACTGGACTGCTTACCTAAATCCTACCCATTTTAGTAGGCCAAGTATATCAAAATGACCTAAAGGGAAACTTTTTCACTGTTCCGACACCTACGAACATCAAGGTACTCACCCTAACTTTCACTCGAGATTCTGAACGTGACGGTATCACTTTAGTTGACCCTACTCATACCGTTCTACTAACCCTACTGCAAGCCGTCGCCCCAGACACAGTGTATCAACATGACTTAAAGGGACTCTTTTCTAATGACCTTAAACCTACGAACATCAAAGTAGTCACCCTCACTTTGACTCGAGATTCCGAACTACATGGTATCACTTTAATTGACACAGCTCTCTCCGTTCCCCTAACCCTAACCCTAGTCAGCTCCCCAAGCCCAGAGTATCAATATGACATAGAGTGACACTTTTCCTCTGACCTGACACCTCCAGACATCAAAGCATTCAACCTAAACTTGAATCAAGATTCCGTAAGTAACGGTATCACTTTCATTGACTCTACTCTCAACGTTCTGCTAACCCTAACCATAGCCCTTGCCCTAGGCCTACTATATCAAAATGACCTAGAGGTAAATTTTTCCCTGTCCTGACAAATATGAACATCAAACAACTCACCCTAACTTTGACTCGAGGTTCCAAAAGTGATGGTATCACTTTAATTGACCGTATTCTTACCGTTCTGCTATCCCTAACCCTAGAGGAATCCCCAGTCCCTGAGTGTCCATATCACACACAGTGACACTTTTCCAATGGCCTGACACCTATGAACATCAAAGTTGTCACCCACAAATTGACTCGAGATTCCGAAAATGACGGTATCACTTTAATTGACCCAACTCTCACCGTTCCCCTAACCCTAACCCTTGACGACTCCCCAGTCCCAGAGGATCAATATGACATACAGGGACACATGTACTCTAACGTAGCACCTAGAAAAATCAAAGTACTCACCTAAATTTGAATCGAGATTCCAAACGTCACGGTATCACTTTAATTGACCCAACATTCAACGTTCCCCTAACCTAACCATGGCCTAATTCCCAGTCCCTGGGGATCAATATCACATACAGGGATACTTTTCCTCTAACCTAGCACCTACAAACATCAAAGTACTAACCCTCACTTTGAATCGAGATTCCAAAAGGGATGGTATCACTTTAATTGACCCAACTCTCACGGTTCCCCTAACCCAACACTAGTCGACTCCCCATGCCCAGAGTATCAATATGACATCCAGCGACACTTGTCCTCTGACCTCGCACCTACAAACATCAGACCACTCACCCTAAACTTGAATCGAGATTCCCAACTTAACGGTATCACTTTAATTGACTCTACTCTCACTGGTACGATTACATTAACCCTACCCATTGACGCAGTCCTAGTATATCAAAATGACCTAAAGGGAAACGTTTTCACTGTTCTGACACTTACGAACATCAAAGTACTCACCCTAACTTTCACTCTAGATTCTGAACATGATGGTATCTCTTTAGTTGATCCTAGTCTTACCGTTCTACTAACCCTACTGCAAGCCGTCTCCCCAGACACATTGTATCAACATGACGTAAAGGAACTGTTTTTCAATGTCCTGGAAACTACGAACATCAAAGTAGTCACCCTCACTTTGATTCGAGATTCCGAACGTCACGGTATCACTTTAATTGACCCAACTCTCACCGTTCTTATAACACTAACCCTACCCGTCTCCCCAGACCTAGTGTCTCAAAATGACCTAAAGGGATACTTTTACACTTTCCTGACACCTACGAACATCAAAGTAGTCACGCTAACGTTGACTCGAGATTCATAATGTGACGGTATCACTTTAACTTACCCTTCTCTCACAGGTCTCCTAACCCTAACCCTGGAAGGCTCCCAAGCCTCAGAGTGTCAATAATACCTTCAGGGACAAGTTTCCACTATCCTGACACCTAAGAACATCAAAGTTCTCACCCTCACTTTGACTCGAGATTCTGAATCTAAGGGTATCCTTCTAATTGACCCTACTCACAACGTTCCGATAACCTTAACCCTACACATCTCCCCATGCCTAGTGTGTCAATGAGACCTACAGGGTCATTTTTACTCTGTCCTGGCAAGTACGACCATCAAAGTATTCACCCTAATTTTGACTCAAGATTCGGAATGTGATGGTATCACTTTAATTTACTCTTTTCTCACGGTTCTCCTAACCCTAACCCTAGAACCTCCCAAGCCCCAGAGTATCCATAATACATTCAGGGACAGTTTCCCACTGTCCTGGCACCTACGAGCATCAATGTACTCAGCCTCACTTTGACTCGAGATCTCAAACGTGACGGTATCACTTTAATTGACCCAACATTCACCGTTCCCCTAACCTAAGCATGGCCAAATTCCCAGTCACTGAGGATCAATATCACATACAGGGATAATTTTCCTCTAACCTAGCACCTACAAACATCAAAGTACTAACCCTCAATTTGACTCGAGATTCCGAAAATGACGGTATCACATTAATTGACCGAATTTTCAACATTCCCCTAACCCTAACCCTAGCCAACTCCCCATTCCCAGAGGCTCAATATGACATACAGGGACACTTTTCCTCTAACCTAGCACCTACAAACATCAAAGTACTAACCCTCAATTTGACTCGAGATTCCGAAAGTGACGGTATCACATTAATTGACCGAATTTTCAACATTCCCCTAACCCAAACCCTAGCCAACTCCCCATTCCCAGAGGCTCAATATGACATACAGGGACACTTTTCCTCTAAGCTAGCACCTACAAACATCAAAGTTATCACCCTAACTTTGACTGGAGTTTCCGAACATGACGGTATCACTTTTATTGACCCTACACTCACCGTTGCGCTAACTCTAACCCTAGCCGTCTCCCCAAGGCTCGTGTATCAATATGACCTACAGTGATGCTTTTCCACTGTCCTGACAACTACGAACATAAAACGACTCACCCTAAGTTTGACTCGAGATTCCAAACTTGACAGGATTACTTTAATTGGCCCTATTCTCGCAGTTCCCCTAACCCTAATTCTAGAACTCCCCCCAGGACTAGTGTCTCAATATGACATACAGGGAAACTTTTCCACTGTCCTGAAACCTACAAACATCAAAGTACTCATACTATCTTTGACTGGAGACTCCGACCATGACACAATAACTTAATTGACCCTATACTCATCGTTCGGCTAATGCAAATACTAGACTTCTCACCAGGCCTAGTGTATCAATATGACATAGAGGGACACTTTTCCACTTTCCTGACACCTACGAACATCAAAGTTCTCACCGTAAGTTTGACTCGAGATTCCAAACGTGAGGGTATCACGTTAATTGTAGGTATTGTCACCGTTCCCTTAAACCTAAACCTAGCCTTCTCCCCACTATCAGAAAGTAAATTGACATACAGGGACACTTTTCCACTGTTCTGACACCTACAAACCTCAAAGAACTCACCCTAATTTTGACTCAAGATTTCGAACGTGAAGGTATCATTTTTATTGACCCTACATTCACCGTTGTGATAACCCTAACCCTAGCCATCTACTCAGGCCTACAGCATCAAAATGACCAGAAGGACACTTTTTCAATATCCTGACACCTACTAACATCAAAGTACTCACCCTAACTTTGAGTCGAGTTTTCGAACGTGACGGTAACACTTTAATTGACCCTACACTCACCGTTGTGCTAAACCAACTCTTGCTGTGTCCCGAGACCTAGAGCATAAAAATGACCTGCAGGGACACTTTTCCACTGTCCTGACACCTACGAACATCAAAGTACTCACCCTAAATTTGACTCGAGATTCAGAACGTGACGATATCACTTTAATTGAGCCTACATTAATCGTTCTCCTAACCTTAAACCTCGCCCTCTGCCAGGTCCTAGAATGTCCATATGATATACAGGGACACTTTTCCATTCTCCTGATTTCTATGTACATCAAAGAACTCACCCTAATTTTGATTCGAGATTCTGAACGCGACGGTATTACTTTAATTCGCCCTACTCTCACCGTTCCGCTAACCCTAACCATAGACTCATCCCCAGTCCCAGAGTATCAATATGAAATACTGGGACACTTTCCAATGTCCTCAGACGTACGAACATCAAAGTACTCATCCTATCTTTGACTCGAGACTTCGAACGTGTCACAATAACTTTAATTGACACTATACTCACCGTTCGGCTAATGCTAAACTTAGGCGTCTTCCAGGACTAGTATATCAATATGACCTACAGGGACACTTTTCCACTGTCCTGACACCTATGGACATGAAAGTATTGACCTAACGTTGACTCGATATTCCGAACGCAACGGTATCACTTTAATTGACCGTACACTCACTGTTGTGCTAACCCTAACCCAGCCATCTACCCAGGCATAGTTTATAAATATGATCAGAGGGACACTTTTCCACTGTCCTGACACCTAAGAACATCAAAGCACTCACCCTAACTTTGATTCGAGATCCGAACGTGACGGTATCTCTTTATCTGACCGTTATCTCACCGTTCCACTAACCCTGAACCTAGCCTAACCTCCATGACGAGAGTGCCGTTATGACATACAGGGAAACTTTTCCACTATCCTGAAACCTACGAACATAGAAGAACTCACACTAACTTTTTCTTGAGATTCCGAACGTGACGCTATCACTTTGATTGACCCTACACTCTCCGTTCTCCTACACCTAACCCTAGCCCTCTCCCCAGGAACAGAGTGTCAATATGAAATACATGGACACTTTCCCAGTCTCCTGACACCTAAGAACATCAAGATACTCAC
>PVJL010020962.1:0-11237 GCA_004026885.1 Lyroderma lyra
CAGAAGAACTAAACAGACACTTCTCCCACGAAGAAATACAAATGGCCAGCAGACATATGAAAAAATGCTCATCCTCATTAGCTATCAGGGAAATGCAAATCAAATCCACAATGAGATACCACCTCACACCTGTGAGAATGGCTATTATCAACAAGACAAGGAATAACAAGTGCTGGAGAGGATGTGGAGAAAAAGGAACTCTGGTACACTGCTGGTGGGAGTGCAAACTGGTACAACCACCGTGGAAGGCAGTGTGGAGGTTCCTCAGAAAATTGGGAATGGAGCTACTGTCTGACCCAGCAATCCCCCTTCTGGGGATCTACCCAAAGAACTTGAAAACCTTTGTCCGCAAAGACTTATGTACCCCAATATTCATTGCAGCGCTGTTCACAGTGGCCAAAACATGGAAACAACCAAAGTGCCCTGCGACAGATGACTGGATAAAGAAGCTGTGTTACATATATACAATGGAATATTACTCAGCTATAAGAAGAGATGAAATATTGCCATTTGCGACAAAATGGATGGACCTGGAGATCATCATGCTTAGTGAAATAAGCCAGACAGAAAAAACAAAGACCTGTATGACTTCACTCATATGCGGAATATAAAACAGAAAGCAAAGAAAAATGAAGAAACAAATAACCCATGGACACAATCAATAGTTTAATGTTTATTTGGGGACGAGTGTGTTAGGGAGGGGAGAAACGGGAGAGTGTGGGAGAGGAGAGGGGGAAGCTAAATATAAGGTGATGGAAAGAGAAGTCACATTAGGTGGTGAACTGATTATACTTCAATTTGACAATGCACTGTAGAATTGTATGCCTGAAACCTATGTAATCCTTGCTAACAGATGTCACCCCCCAAAAAAAAATAAAAGTAAAAATCATTATAATACTGAAAAAAAAAAGCCAGTGGCAATAAAAGCCAAAAAAGAAAAAAACCAATAAACAAAAAACAAAAAACAAAAAAACAGGAAATAGCATCAAAAACATATGTCGGTTCAAATCCCAACAACACTATTGACTAGATTTTTTTGTTTTATTTTGTTTTGTTTTTACTTTCCTTGTTCATAAAATAGGACAAAGGTAAGCAAAGTTTATTGTTTGTAGAGAACCATGTAGTCAATATTTTTGGCTTTTCAGGCCATACAATGTCTATAGCAGCTTTTCAACACTGCAACTCTATCATAAAAGTACTCATAGAAATAATATGCAAATGTTTTGATGTGGTCTTCTTACAATCAAACTTTAATTTCCTTGAGAGTTACTATTAAAAATAAACCTAACTAATACAATACCCCATACTCTAACATACCATACCATAAACTCTATATTGCCTTTATATTTATATACATTAATTAAAAGATAATTAAGACAAATAAAGAAACTTAACTTAATGTAACACAGTTTTGTGAATGCATTGTACAATTTTAGTTAAATGTCAATCAATAAACTTTTCAACTTAATTTCACTAACATAACTTTTGTTAACTTTAAGTAACTTAAAAAAATCAGGGAGTTCCCTGGTGGTGTAGCGGCTTATGGCTTCAGCGCTGGCACTGTCCACGCTGCGGCCTGGGTTCGATTCCCAGCCAGGGAGCTGCCCACATACCAAAAAGCAAAAAAAAAAAATCACATATACACACTTAATACTGTTACAGTAGGGATAGAGAATGTTTTACATAAACATTGCATCAGGATCATCAGGATCTGATAATGTAGCTAGGACAAGATTTGAAGAAGGGAATGTAGATAATTTTGGATTTATATCAGTAGATGATGCTGTACTGGCAAAATTGCATGCAGGTTTTTTGAAAAATGAATAAATATCAACTTGTTTTGAGGCCCTACATTTTTCATGGAAATTCAGGTTTTGCATGATATACAGCTGCGTAACATGCTGAGAAACGAAGGGTTGCTGTTCTGCAAATCTATTACAATTTCAAATGCAGCAGTAGCTCTCTACATGGATATATTTTCCACCTCACATCCACTGTTATCACTCTCTTCCTTCTCTGTGATGTTCATTTTTTCATGATTCTCAAAACCCTCTATGATGTCTTCTGTATTAAGTGTATGAGAACTGGAATATCTTCATCTATAGCAAGCAAGTCATCAAGTTAATCTTGAGACAAATTCATTTTCTCTTTAACAGAGTCAAATAACTCACAGATTTTATCATAAACTCTGCTACTGTCAGCTTCACTATTGACAAAAAACAAAACAAAACAAAAAAACAAACCTTTTGATGAAAGAGGAAGAGGGGAATTCCACAGACATCACAGCTGGCCACAACTTTCTTCAACATTTCCATGGCATTTCAATTCTCACAAAATCCCAAGCACAACTGACAGTTTAGATAGCATCTTTGAGGTTGAAATTTTTCTGAAAATCCAAAAATGACTAAACGTCAAAATTAATAATTTTTGCATGAAGTCACACCTGTAAAACAGTTTTACATTCTTTATCACTATGCGATTCATTGCTTTGATTACACTTGTGATGTCAGCTGGAATATAACATACAGAAATTTTGTCATTAACGGGCTCTTTTACATTAGGATATGTGTGACAGTTACCCAGGATGAACAGAATTTTACTACTCTGGTATTTATTTTTTGTAATTATTTTTAAACTGGGAACTAACAAATAATAAAATCATTTGGTAAACATTTCTGCATCTATTCGTCTGTTACTTGGTGTATAACAATCTACAGAAAGATAAGTTATGCCTTTAAAGCACTCTGGTTTAGCAAATCAATGTTTGCTTATGATTTCCCAATCTATTTGCATGAATAAGCACAGTTATAGACTCTTTATTTAGCATGAACCCATGAGCTATATTCTCATTACCTCCAGCCAAAGTTGAAATATGTGGAAACTTTTACATTCATCCAATCTCATCTGCATTATAATCTACTCTGGGGTTAAAAATATTTCTGCAACCAATTCACCAAACACATCACAAAATGAAGCTGCAGCCTTGAACTCAGTTGATTTCTGCTCATTTGACAAATTTAGCTTATGGATGCCATGACCAACCTTGAATTGGGTAAGCCAGAAACTTGAAAATGAACACTGACTTTCAATGTTTATTTTCTCACTGAATTCTCTTGCTTTTTCCTGCAACATGGGTCCCAAAATACAACCACCTTCAAACCTTTTCAATAACAATCACTCATACTGGGCCTGATCAAGCATTTCCATTTTTGTCACATAGAAAATATGACACATTTCACACACTCGTCACTCTCTTACTTAACATACTTTTTTATCTTCTGAAACTGAGCTTTAACGTCAAAGATCATTTGAAAACTGACAGTGAATTTCTCCATGAGCACTGCAGAGTTCTCATCTCTCTCATGCCTGTTAAATATTTTTATCTTCTGCTTGAGGGTAAGCACTATTTGTTTATGTTTAATTGGGAGCTGTTTTGGCATACTTGGCATTGGGTGGGAATACATAATTATAATAATAATTGATCCCAACCAAACAGTATGTATACACATGATATATAATAACTGATGGGAGACAAACATGTGATGTATGAAGGGTGGGCTTACTCACAGAATGGTGGGGCACATAGCACACCTAGTTTAAATTTACACTTCTGCTACAAATTAATTTTATTTTAATTTTTATTTAAAGCATTGTCCCTTTGATTGTTTTTGCCAGTTGCTTGAAAGTGACAGTTGCTTGAGTTCCTATTAATAGAGAATATACTGTATATAAATATTCAGTGAACAACTAACTACTCATAGTCATTGCCATATGAAGTGACAATAATGTTTCATACAATTGTTAGAATAAAATGTGTAAAATATTTAACACAATTCCCAACATATAATCAGTACTCAGCAAATATTGCAACACTTTTAACCTCTTCTTTCTGATAATTTCACTTCTAGGTAAACTATAAAATACCTTTTACACTTAAACAGAGCTATTTATTAAGCTGAAAACCAAGTGCTTTTTAAAATTCTGTTTCCTATACTCTTTCCTCTCTGTTATTTTTGTATAACTAGTACATATTCAATTATGTTTATATTCCTACTGCAATGTAATATTTTCTTTATTTAATTTCTTCAAACAGAATAACTTGGAATAGTTCTCTTGTACCACCACACACTCTAAGTTGGGTAATGGACATGTTGTGATATATATTTTTTTTCTTTCTTCAACTACACTGTGAACTCCATGAGGACAGAGCAATGTCACATTCTTCCATATTTATGTGGAACCAAAAGTCAATAAGTGTTCATTAAACACAATTGGTAAATAATCTTAATGGTGGAAATTTCAGGTAATGTACAAGTACAGGTAAACCCTGCATAACATGGTTATTAGGTTCCTAAAAATGCCATGTTATGTGAATATGTGTTATACAAAACCAAGAACTAGCACAAAAAAGGGGGTTGGGTTCCAAAAATTAAAAAAAAAAACATACTATTATATTTTTATAATTAAGAGAAATATCTTCATTAAAGCACTTTCACCAAAATATAACATATTGCTATGTATTAAATCTTTTGTTCTTAAAATCTTTTATTACATTACGTGTAATTCAGGGATTTCCCTAATTTCAAATAATATACCTTTTACTCTTAAAAGCTCTTATTATGCTGCGTGTTGTTTGGGGATTTCTCTAATTCTCAAACTGTGTTAGAGTGAGACCATGTTATAGAAATGTTGTGTTATGTGTGGATATCTGTAGCCTGTAGTTTAACTGAGAAGCACTTGAAAGACATGGAGAACTTCTACTGTTTATGTCAGCTATAGCCCCAGTGCCTTATTGGTGGCTCCTGAGAATGAGGTCTGGCGCACAAGAATCACTTAATATAGTAAAAGTCTTCTAACACCTACCGAAAAGAAAATAGCAGAATAGGTGATTATTTGTCACTCTGTAGGCCTCCTAATTTTTTTCATAAAAATCTAGTTTATTGACAGAAAAGGTTGACTAAATCCAGTCAAAGTAATCTGTGTAGATACTGTATCTGCCACAGATTATATTCACTGTCATTTCAGTGTGTGTCTATGAGTAATACTTGTGGAGCTGCACTGAGCCAGTTATCTATAGGCAGAGACAAAGTAACCCTGACACCTGGGATTTCTCACTGCTGAGTGCTGAGCATTTCTGTTTAGAGAAATGCCCAGAGCACCATCAGCACCATTGATCTTGGTACATATTTCACTCTTACTGAAAAAAAACAAAAATATACTGATAAAAAAAGTTACTATCAGACTTTGGTTTTTAAGCACACATTTTATAATGTTGTATCAAATAATATCTTTTATTTTTAATTATCCATTGTGTTCAGTAATTATTTATTTAAATTATTATTATTTTAAAAACAATAAAAATTATAGCTGCCATTAATTGAGCAGAATCAATGTGCCAGCAACTTTATATTAACTCTACTAAGCACTTTGGAAGGTCAAAATACCATTCCTGACATGGGGACTCTTGATTCTGCCCACTGTTCTATATGATTAACAGGAAAAATTACTATCTCAGTGAAGCCCTAAAAATGGTAATGTTTGGTCTGTGCTTGTCAGGGTTAGACCCTCACTGATAACCAAGCCCATGAGTAAATGAGAGGTAGTATATGGTGCAGACTTCTATGTTCAAATCTGAGCTCTACTCTTATCAAATATATGACTTTTAACCAAATCCTTGATTTTTCTCAGCCTACTTTATTTAATATAAAATAGTGATTATTTCATAAAGTTTTTGTAAGAATTAAACAAGATAATATTTGTCAAAGCACTGAAAGATTTAGGTATGTAAGCTTTTAATAAATATGTTATGATTACTTAGAAAATGTGAATGAAATAGGCTAGAGATGATCATGCAAGAATGGACAATAGCCCTTGTGTGGATAGAAGAGGGAGATAACGTAGATTTTCTTCTTGTGCCAAGAAAAACTTCAGTATATTTAATGGTGAGAACCATGAAGGGGTCAGAGGATAAACACTGGTAGATAGAATGGTAAGCAGTAATATTTGGATGAATAATTTTGGAGATATTTGCTAAGTGATATTTGAGGAAAACCTGGAGATGATTTGGGGATAAGAAGGCTGCTTGCTTTTCTGCTTTCATTTTAGAAGAAATAATAAAAGAAAACTCACAGATTGTCTTCAAGGTGAGTTTCAGCTTGTCCAGGTATAGGTAGGCAAAAGTCAAGGAAAAAAACTCTAATTAATAAAGGGCAAAATGTTTGACAACATGGATAGACCTTGAGGGCTTTATGTTAAATTATTTTAGATAGAGAAAGACAAATATATGATATCACTTATATGTGAAATCTAAAAATTTTTACTTATGTGTAGAATCTAAAAATAACAATAATATCCTCAAAGAAATGAAAAACAAATTGGCAGTTGTTAGAGACAAGGTTTGAGGAGTGGCGGAAATCAATGAAAGTTGTCAAAAGGTGCAAACTTTTTACTTTAAGATAAATAAGTTCTTAGAATATAATATACATCATGGCAACTATATTAACAATATGTATTGTATATTTGAAAGTTACTAAGAGAGTAGATCTTAAAAGTTCTCATCACTAGAAGAAAACATCTGTAATTACATGTGGTGGTAGATGTTAATTTGACTTATTGTAGTTATCACTACAACACTATTATTAAGTCTGAAGAAATGAACCATAATTTTTTAATTTTATAAAATATTAATATTTTTCAGTGTTAAGCTATCTCTGATTGTTTTATTATTTTATTAATGTATGACTTTTCACCTTGTTTTCTAATTTAACATTTCATCATGAAAATAACTTTATAGTTCTATATAGTGATATTTAAATAAGCCTCTTAATATAGTAAAGCATCAAGACTTTTTCATGTGAAAAGAGAACTCTGCTAGAAAGGTTGGGATTTACTTGTCTTCGAGATGCTACATTCAAAAGAATCTGTGAGGGAGACTACCAAGATGGTTGATTATGTAAATGTTATGCCTACTGCCTCTCAGGATTACATTAAAATTAAAAATAAATTATAAAGTAATCAAACTCAGGAGTCATCTGAAGACTAGCTGAACAGAAGCCCTGTAGCTAAGGATATAAAGAAGAAGTCACATTGAGACTGAAAAGGGGCAGAAATGTAAAACTGACTGACTCCAAACTCACAAAGAGTGGTTGAACAATGGCAGGGACACTATGATGATAAAGATCCCCACTGAAGAGCCAGAGGTTCCAGCCCCAAACCAGGCTTCCCAGCCCAGGGAGACATGTGTTGGAAATAAGAGTTCCCACAACATCTGATAGTGAAAATCAGTGATGAGTCTGTTTTTCTGTCCCACTGAGATAAAAAACAGCTGGAAATCCAGATGTGCTCTTAAAAGGCACTCATATGGACTCACTTGCAAACACTCACCTGGATTTTGGTGGCAACTCAAAGGTTGCTGGAGACATATGAGAAAAGACTGAATTATATGGTTTTGGGGTGAGGGATAGAGAGACCATTGTAGAGCTTGCCTCATGTGTAACATAAATAAAGGTGCCATCTTTTCAATGTTGCCAAATCTGAGACCATATTAATCTGGTGAAGTTCATGCATGTGTACCAAATTAGTGATTGCCCTGGGTCTCTGCCTCAAACATTCAATAGTAGATTGCCCAGGGCACTCTTGGTTGTGAGCAATCAGCCTTGCCTCACAAGTGGTGGAAGCGTTTTGCTGTGGCTTATGGCCCACAGCAGCCCTGGAAAATTTTGGTGGTGAGCTGCCAGCCAGACTCTGCACTGTAGTCGCTCCTGGGCAAGCAATGCCTGGCTGCAGCATTCTCAAGGCATTTTTGCAAAGTGATCACAGGCCCCACTCTGGTGCAAGAATTCAAACTGCGTTAATGTTACAAAAACCAATGCCCATATCTTGTAACTTTCTGGAACCTCACCCTGCCGTTTAGGGTTGGGCCTTGTCTGGGGCACCCTTAGCTGCTCAGCAGCCAACCCCACAGCATGAGCTATTGAAAATCTTTTACAGGAGCAGATGCCTTGTGGCAGCCTGTGAAATTTGGGTGGTGCGTAGCAAGCCACAATCTGTACCTCTCTTGGCAGGTCTCAGGGAATGTGTGAGCCCAAGGTGAGCAGTAGTATTCTCAGGAAGTATTTCAAACTGGTCAAAGACCAGGCACTGCCCTGAGGTGAATGGTATCTAGCTGCAGTGTTCTCAAAGCATTTTGCGAAGTCATCACGAACTGGACACTAACCTAAGAACAGAATCTGCATTAAAATTGTAAGAACCATTGGTCACAATTATTGTGTCCCTGGGATCCCTCCTGCCCATCTAGGGTTGCACCACCAAAGGCAATCTCAACACCAGATCACCAAGCCAGGGCCAAATGCCTGAGAAGACATTCCCAACAGTCAGTCTTAAAGGCAGTTGGCAGGTAGAAATATACCTAGGGGGTCCTGAGCCTTTTGCAAAGTTGCCTCAGGCACAATAATGATGGTAGCTAACCTGGGTTAACAGCGAAGCCATACACACATACCTCCAGGTCTTTCACAGACAGCAGCCAGCACAGATGTCTTTGTGGCTTTTTCTAGGAAGTTGTGAAGCTCTCACAGGCAAGGCTAAAATTGGGCTGCATTGGACCCCTTTCCAAAAGACCTCAGAAACAACGCACCTAGAGGCCTGCTTTGTACCATTCCAGAGCACTACCTGGTTAGCTTTACAAGTAGCACACTCAAATAGTGGTCTTAATGGGTACAAAAGGTCACTGAGAAAACTTCCCCTCTGAAGAGTCAGCCCCCACATAACAACTGATACACTGTGGGTGAAACCAATTCTTACAGCCAGTGAACCTGGGAGTTAAATCTACATACATATGCACAAAAATCAATCAAGGCTAAACTACAACAGAAAAACACACAACACCCTCAAGAAACATTCCTGGAACATGCATACAAGGAATTAAGGAGATTGGGCCATTAGACTACCCAAGACACATACTACCTGAGGTCACTCTGAAGATTGAGAGACATAGCCGATCTGTCCAATACATAGAAATGAAAACAGTGGCCACCAAAATGAAGAAACAAAAGAATATGTCTCAAATATAAAAACAGAAGAAACCTTCAGAAATAGAACTAAACAAAATAAAGACAACGAATCTACCATAGATGGAGTTTAAAGCACTGATTATAAGAATGTTTAAAAAACTTACGAAGAATGTCAACAAGAGTAATAGCTGAAGTTGAACAATGGAATGTTTGCTGAGAGAAGACAAGATGGCGACTGGAAAGGAGTTTCCTAAAGCCTCTCCCAGAAAACACAATTGAACAGCCATCCAGGAGCCAAGAAAGAGGACCCTGAGTGACAAACCAGCTGTTGAGAAATCCACAAATTGCAAGTAAACACCTGAAGGCTGGTGAGAAGGGGGCGAGTCGGGGAGCGGGAAGGGAGCAGAGACGGACCCGCGGGATCCCGGACGCGATCCCTGCTGACTATTCGGAGTTGCGCAGTTTGGGGAAGGGGAGAGAGACTGGGGAGCTGGGGACAGAAGGAGTTTGGGAGCCAGCCTCTGGAACTTTTGAGTGGTAGAAGGGCTGAGCGAGGACTCTGAACTGCAAAGATAACACCCCAGCTCTAAGCCCCCTGGAGACCTACACAGGGCTGCAGTTCCTGTTCCCAGCCTGCTGCAAAGGTGACCCTGCTGTCTCAGGCCAGGCCCACAGGTTTGGACTTATGGAGCGGGCACTTCCTGGTGCACCCCAGAGTTCTGAAAGCAGTGTGAGCCTTTAGACAGCCAGGTACTGAATCAGGGCTGGGAAGAAAGACTGATTTTCCCCAGCAAAGGGCCTAAAGACTTTTGTTGGCCTCTCCCAAGGATATATGCGCATAGCCTCCAAACGCAGTAGGAGATCAGAAACAAGAAACAAACAGCCCCCTCTCCCCCAAAACTTGACCCCCAGCGCCACCTAATGTCTGCCCTACAGCAAGACACCACAAAAGCAACAATCTGGGCAGTGAACATAAAGCCCTCATGTCAAAGAGGAAGATCCCAGAGGACAGGATGAAGTCCTTAAAAACTAAAACTCCTCAGAAAGAACATGAAATTAACCCAGAAGACAGCTTGTTACATCTGGAAGGGTCGAATTTAAGTAACGGAGAATTTAAAGCAGCCATTCTAAAGGCTGTTAGAGAAATGAAAACATATTGGCAGAACACCACAGCTGAGATAAATAACATATAAAAGGATATAAACGACATAAAAAAGGGACTCTGTGAACAAAAAGAACAATTTAACAAAGAAATTTAAAACATACAAAAGATTGAGACGGAAATACGAGAAATAAATAATACCAGAAAAGAAGTAAGAAATGAAATAATTGCCATAGGAAACAGGACCAACCAGATGGAGGAAAAAATTAGTGATATTGAAGACCAGAACATGGAAACAGCTCAGAAAGAGGAAGAGAGGGAATATAGAACCAAAAGGATTGAAAGAATTCTGCAAGAAATATCCGACTCCATGAGACAAAAAACATCAGGATAATAGGAATAGAAGAAGGGGCAGAACAATCTACAGAGAGCATACTCAAACAAATCGTAGATGAGAACTTGCCAAACCTATGGAAAGATCTGGAATCCCAAGTTCAAGAAGAAAACAGGTCCCCCAGATACCTGGAACACAACAGACCTTCTCCAAGACACATGGTACTAAAGATGTCCAAAACTAAAGACAAAGAGACAATTCTCAAGGCAGCCAGGGCAAAAAGAACTATAACCTTTAGAGGAAAATCCATCAGGCTGGCATCAGATTTCTCAGCAGAAACCTGGAGAGAGTGGAATCCAATATTCAAAAATTTAAAAGAGAGAAACTTCCAACCAAGAATAAATTATCCAGCAAAATTATCTTTCAGATATGAAGGTGGAATAAAGACCTTCTCAGACAGACAGAAACCGAGGGAATTTGCCAGCACGAGGCCAGAACTCCAAGAAATACTGAAGGAGGCTCTTCAGCCTGAAACAAATCATCAGGACAAATGGAACAAAGTTGGGGCAACAAGAAAGAAACAAAAATAAACACACAAACAAACAAACAAAAACAAAGAAAGAAATAAGTAATGGCCACAGGAAATCCTCACATATCGATCATCACTCTAAATGTCAATGGACTGAACTCACCAATAAAAAGACACAGAGTAGCAGACTGGATTAAAAAACAGAATGCATCCATATGCTGTCTCCAAGAAACACACCTCAGCTGTAAGGACAAACACAGACTC
>PVJL010020963.1:0-11233 GCA_004026885.1 Lyroderma lyra
GGGCCGGGCCTGGGCGGTACGAACGAGGCCTCGGGCGGCGGCGGCGGCGGCGGCGGCGATAACGGCGCGGGGCAGGTGAGCTCCGGCGCGGAGGTGAGAGGCGGGCCGGGATCGGGGCCGGGGCGGGGGCGGGCGCCCCTCGTGGCGCGCGAGGCGCAGCGGGGAGACGCGCGGGCCCCGCCCCGGCTGCCAACGGCCGCCGCCTCCGCCCCGGCCCCGGTGCCCGCCCTGCCCTCCGCGCGCCCTCCCCGCCCGGGCCCCGGGGCGCGGCCGCTGCAGCGTCGGGTGCTCGACCTCCGGGGGCCCGAGGGGCCTGCGCGGGCCCTGCAGCCCGGCCCTCCGCCCTGGGGCTCCTGCGCGCTGGCGGCGGCCTGACCTCTCCTGGCAGGTGCCGAGGCCCCCGCGTCCCCGCCCGCGGGGTCACGCCGCGCTCGGTCGGAGGCCCGCGTGGGGCCCCTGTGCCCCGGCTTCCACTCCGCGCGGCCTCCGAGGCCACAGACGTGCCACGTTCTGGCCGCCTCTCATCCGTTCCGTCGGCGCTTCGTGAAGGCTGGAAACCCGGGGCTTTCTCAGATGGTTTTCTTGGACGGGTCCCTCAGGGCTTTTCTCGTCGGGGTGTGCTGGAAATACTGTTACCGGGGCCGCTTGTCTGCCGTCTCCCCCCCACTTCCCATCTTTGCCTGTTGGCTCCACTTTTGGGGAGATTTGCTCAGTCTTTTCTTCTAATAATCTACCATATTTTAAGTTTCCCACCTTATTTTAGTGGTGGTTTTTTCCCTCTCTAAAATTTAGCAACGTGCGTTTGTCCACAAATGCCGTAGCGCCTCATTCTCTGTCGGGTTCGTGTTGTGTTCTGCTGGTTCCGTGGGTCTCGCCTGCAGTGTGGGCGGGTCTTGCCTGACACCCGTGTCTGAGAATGGGACCCTGCACGCGGCCTGGGAAGCTGTGCACCTGCATTGGCCTCATCACCACTGGCTGGTAGGATGGGTTCGGTTTCCCCGAGGAACTCTCAGTGTCATCGTCTTTAGATCCTTTTACTGGGCTTTTGAGAGTCCCAAAGAAGGGCTTTCAGCCTCCTGCCGCCTTCTAGAAGCTGGGTAGAGGAGTGTGGCGATGGCCCTCCACAGTTAGTGAAGGCACGGTCACGTGTCCCCTCTTCCGGAAGGCGTCCTCCGACTCCACTATTCCCTCATCTTGTGGCCTGCAGAACGCTGGGTTTCACCTTACAGTCTTTTTGGGGGTGCGCAGGGGTGTATGCATGGTGCCTTATTGCTTCTTTTTGTTGTAGTAAAACGCTCAGCATAAAAGTCACCGTTTTAACCTGTGCACCTAAGTGGCGGGAAGCGCATTCCCAACGCCTGGGCAATCCTCGTCACTGTCTATTAATAGTTCCAGAACTTCGTTATCACCCTAAATGGGAACCCCACACCCACTAGTCACTCCCCCTTGCCCATGGGCCACCACTGACCTGCTTTCTGTCTGTCTGAATTTGCCTGTTTTGGATTTTTTATGTAAACAGATTCACACCCCGTGTGGCCTTTGGTGTCGGGCTCTGTCGCGGACTGCGATGTACTAGTGTGTGTTTGCTCTTCGTTTCTTTTTACGGCTGAGTAGTATTCCGTCGCACGAATGCCCCTCGGGTCACTTGTCCAGTCCTCTCTAGTGGCCATCTGAGGTGTTTCCACTTTGCCCTGTTATGAAGGCTGCCATAAATGTGGGTACAGTGCCTGTGGGAGCACCTGTTTTCAGCTCTTGGGGTGGACACCGAGGAGCAGAATGGCTGGGCCGTGTGGTCACTGACCTGTAGAGGAAGCGCCGCCCCCCTCCACAGCGGCCGTACCGGGTTCCTTCCGCCGTCTGCGAGCAGGGCTGTCGTTTCCCCACCTCTCCGTCCCCTGGTGTGTTTCTAGGCTGTGGCCATCCCAGGGGGTGTGAAGAAGTGTGTCCTCGTGGCGTTGAATTGTTCCCCTCTTGAGTGATGGTGCTGAGCACCTTCTCCTGCGCCTCCTGGGCACAGCTCCTTGGCAGAAAGTCCATTCAGTTCATCTGCCCACTTTTCATGGGTCGTCTGTCTTCCGTGGCGTTGTGAGCGCGCTCTGTGCCTTCTGGGAACTGAGGCCTCACCGGGCGCGTGACGTGCACGTACTCTCTTGCACTCCTTGGGTTGTCACTTCACTTTCTTGATGACGTCCTTTGAGGTCCTGCTTTTACTTCTGATCAAGTGCAGTTTCTCGTTTTGTTAAATCTTGTTGCTGCTGCTGCTGGCGCTTTTGGTGCCATAGCTAAGAAACCATTACGGCACCCAGGGTGGTGAAGAGTTGCCTGTTTTTATCTACGAGTCTTTTGAAATAGTTGTAGTTCTTACGCTGAAGTCTTAGATCCATTTTGAGGTCATTTGTATGTGGTGGGAGGTAGGGGTCTGTGCCCCTCTTCAGCACACGGCTGTCCAGTTGTCCAGCAGCGTTGCTGGGGAGACGTTTTCGCCCCGGTGAATGGTCTTAGTCTGCTTGTAGAAAATCAGTTGACCATGAACATGTAAGTTTATTTCTGGATCTCAGTTTCGTTCTTTTAGTCTGTGCATCGGTCCTGTGCCAGCAGCAGCCTTGTCGTAGGTTTTGAAATCGAGATTGTTTTGGCCACTTGGGATTCATTCGGTTCCATGTGGATTTAAGGGTTCGCTTTACCGTGTCTGCGAGGAAGAGCACTGGGACTTGATGGGGATCGCACCGACTCCGGGCAGTGCTCAGGGGCCCCTGGCCAGGCGGACAGGTAGGCCCTCCAGTCTGTGCGCCGGGGCCGTCTTCCCGCGCATTCCTGCCGTCTCCTTTCAGCGGCGCCGTGTCGTTGGCACTGTGCAGTCCTGCACTTCCTTGGTGAAATTCGTCACTGAGTTGGTTGTTGTTTTTGATGCTGTTGTAAGAATTGGTTTCTTACTTTTATATTGAAATTGTTTATTGTGAATGTATAGAAATACAGCTGAGATTTGTGTGTTGACCTTGGACCCTATAACTCTGCAGAATTTGTTTATTAGCTCAAATAGATGTTTTGTAACTTCTCTAGGGTTTCCTGCATGTGAGGTCGTGACGTCTGTGGATAGAGGTTGTTTTACTCCCTGCGTCCCAATCTGGATGCTTTTTTCCTTTCTCACCCACTTGCTCTGGCGAGGACTCGCAGTGCACGGTTGAACCTTGTCCTGTTCAGGTCTCGGAAGAGCTTTCGGTCTCTCCGCACGGAGTGTGATGCTAGCTGTGGGTCTGAGTGCATGCCTGTGTCAGGTCGGGAAGGTCCCCTCCTGCGCCTGCTTTGTGGAGGGTTTTTGTCACGGAACAGTGTTGGGTTTCGACAAGCTCTCTTCTTGCACCAGCTGAGGTGGTCGCCTGGTCTTGCCTCCCTGCTTCTTAAGCAGGCTCTGCGCATTCTGTCCCTGCCGTGTTCACTTGCAAATGTACTCAGATCTTGAGTCTTTGGGGGTTCCGTGACAAAAACTGGCTTGTTTGTCAGTGTCCCTCGTTGCAAGTTCATGGTTCAGCTTTCTCTGACCTCAGTTTTTGTTCACCCGTGTGTTTTATAGCTTCCAAATTTCTTGCTGTTGTCTTTCCTCCCTTTAGATTTGTTCTTTTGGGTCTACATGTGCTTTTTAGAAGAAGCTCTTTTCGGGGGCTTGTCTGGGAGGGAGTGGAAGCCAACCTCTGTGTTCGGGGCACCGTCTGAACTGGAAATTCCTCTGTGATCTGTTGTCAGAGAGTGCCAGGATTTGATGGAACGCCTGCTCACAGCCCTCATCTCCTGGTCCTGAATTTAGGACAATCAGACGGTCTCCAAATCCCAACAATAGAGCCAGTTTGAATTTGCTTTTACAACAAATGCCAAGCAGCAGTTTTGGTAGAAGTGGTGGCACGGAATGAACGTGCTTCAGAGTTACAGCTCCTGCCCTCACCTCCAGATTCTGGGGAGGCGAGAGCCCGGGGAGCGCAGTGCGTTTCATAAGCCCACGGCTGAGTCAGGCTCCGGCCCTGCAGGCATCGCAGGCAGGGGCGGTGGCCGAGCCGTGGGGTGCTGCATGGCGGGGCAGGGGCAGTGGCCGAGCCGTGGGGTGCTGCATGGCGGGGGGCAGGGGCGGTGGCCGAGCCGTGGGGTGCTGCATGGCGGGGCAGGGGCGGTGGCCGAGCTGTGAGGTGCTGCATGAGGGGTGGGCAGGAGGGTGGGCAGGGTGGTGGCCGAGCACCGGACTCGGCTTGCTGCTCTGGGCCCAGCAGTGAGGCAGGTGTTGCCCCCAGCAGCCCGCAGGCGCCCGCAGGGCCACTTAATTGGCTGAAAACACCGTCCTTTCCTAAATTTGGAGCTCACTGCTATTTTGGGCTGCTTACCCGCCTTGATTTTCAGATAAAGAGACTAGACTTGCAGGCTCTGTGTTGCAGACTGCTTACTGCTGCCGTGGGCCGGAACAAACAGGACGGACAGAGGAAAACTACAGGAGGTGTTCATGCTGGTCGTCCTAGTCACGTGCCGTGACCGACCGCTCCGCTGAGGAGCTGGGATCACGTTAGGCAGCCCGGTGCCTCTGTCGCATAGGGACACTCAGTGAGAAGATAAGAGCCACAGGATGGAAGCGTCTGTGCTGAGTGCACCTGCAGGGCGCCGACTTGGGTCCCGGAGTCCCCGTGGGGGACCCAGAGCGCTCTCCCAGGCCGCGCGGGGCTGCAAGACAGAGCAGGCTGCGCGCTTCGGTCTCATCATGCTGCTTCCTTTGTTGGTGCTTTCCTTAGCGTTCCTGGGGGACGTGAGCTGTATCTAGACCGCGAGAAAGACGAGTTTAATGCTTGCTTTGCGTGCGACGTGTGCTCCACACCGCCCAGTCCTGGGAAGGACTGCCTTTCAGCCTGCCACCTCACACCTCGGGGGACAGGGTGTCCCAGGCCTGAGGGCGAAGGGGTGTGGACCGAGGGTTTGCATTTGTAGCACGAACACAGTCCTGGACTGCAGTTCCCGAAGGAGCTGACGCCACCGCCCCGACTGGGGAGGGAGGAGGAGTGCTGCGCCCCTCGGAGATGGGTGAGGGGGTCCCGCCGTCGCGCGCTCCCCCAGCACGTGGGGCAGGGTCTCCCAGGGCGTGTCCCAGCCAGGCACAGAGCGTGGCTGCCGCCACAGTGGGTTCCTGCTGCGTTTGTAGGCGCCTGCCGGTCCGTTTGTTTCACAAGGAGGTCAGTCAGCCCCGGCCCTCACAGAGGGGGAGGGGCTGCTTGGAGAGGAGGACTCGTCCGTCCGTCCGTCCGTCCGTCCGTCGTCATCAAGCACTGAGGCTGGCGCCCCGCTGGGACTCGGGGCTGTGCAGATCCAGGAGAACTTCCTGGGGGTGGTGCCACCCCTGACGCCCGAGGAGGAGTCCAGTCCGCAGGAGCGTTTGGGGTGGGAAGAGACCACGGGCTGGGGGTGGGGGTCAGGAAGAGTGGGGGCGCGCTGAGTGTGGGGGCCCCAGCCCCGGTCCTCAGGCAGCTGTGCTGTGGGTCGGGGGAGGGGTGGGCACTGGGATGCGGGTCCTCGGTGGAGGTGCAGGGGAGGTGGGGTCTGAGGGAGTGAGGTGCTCAGGTCTCCGTGGATGAGCCGTCCGGCAGCTTTCTGACTTGAGGGGCAGGAGTGGGGAGAGGGGAACTAGCCAGGGGTGCGGCAGGGCGGGCAGGCGTGCAGGGGGGCTGCCCTGGGGGCGCCGGCTGACCGGGTGGTTGGGGCATGCTGCCTGAGCGCCTGCCGGGTGACCCAGCGGAAGTGCTCCTCGCCGGGCAGAGGGGTCGCAGAGGGATTCGCTCCACGGAGACTGGCTGAAGCGCAGACGTCAGGGTGCTAGTGCGATGGAGTCCGTCACGGGGTCTGCGTGTTCTCGGGTCAGGGAGGCCTGCCTTAGCGGGACGTGACGGTCAGTGCCCAGCGACAGCCCTGGCACATGTGATGTGTGCGGTTAGCGTCCCTGTATGACAAAAGGAAGAGGCCGGCCTCCTGGGGGAGATGGGGAGGAGGGAGGCTGCGCCCCACCCAGCAGAGCCACACCTGTGAGAGCCACACCCATCAGCCACACCTGTGAGAGCCACACCCGTCAGCCACACCCGTCAGCCACACCCGTCAGCCACACCCGTGAGAGCCCAGCGGCTGCAGCCCCAGAGGTGCTTGCTGTGGCCAGTCCCTCACAGTGGCAGCAGTGGCAGCAGCGCTGGGGGCAGTCCCTGGGCGTGCCCAGGCTGGAGGAAAGGCAGCTCGGACAAGGCAGGCCCCTGCAGTGACCTGAACAGAGCCCACGGCTTGGGCTTTGCTGACACCCTGAGTTACGTCCCTGCTGGAAAGGTCTGGAGCGCCGGTCGCTGGGGCTGCGGGCACAGGAAGAGCCCTCTCCCTGAGCTCCTGGCGGGGGCCGTGCCCGGCCTGCCACCCCCTGCTGCTCCGGCGTCACAGGGGAAGGGGCAGCGTCAGGTCCTCGCCTGAGGTGTGCTCGGAGCTGCGGATACCCGTTCCGTTCCCTTCGGCCGTGGCCTGTCTGCCATTGGCTCTGCCACGTCTACACCTGCTTTCACCGTGGGCCAGGCGGCGCCGAGCAGACGCCCAGCGCTAGCGACCGAGCCCTCCGTGCCAGGAGGGGCCGCCCCCGTCTCTGACCGCGGCGGCAGAGGCACCGGGACTGGACCCCGCGGCCCTGGCCGCCCCGACAGAGGCCACGCCGTTTTCCTCGTTGGGGCGGCCCCTCCTTGCTTAGATCACACAGCCCTGCCTGCGCTCTAGGAAGCGTCAGACGGAGCGGGCAGGTGAAGGCAGGGCCCTGCTCTGCCGTCTGCCCGCGGCGTCGTGCAGTGTCTCTCGGGTTTCCAGACACATCCGAGCGTCCTTCCGTCACAGCGACAGCCTGAAGGGCCTCCCCGTGCTCTTCGCTGTGGTCACGTTTCCCGCTTCGGTGTCTTCAGGAACCGGCTCATTCGTAGGGTTTCCGTCCCGTGTAGTCACCGCTTTGCTGCTGTAAGAGGAGAGGGCAGGTGTGCCAGCCGGCGTGCGGCCCGTCATCGACGACGATTTCTAAACCAGTTTGTGGTCCTTTGACCTGTGGGCAAAGCGAGTGTTTCCTTAGGCTCCGCCTTTGGCTTTAGCAGAATTCAGCTGATGAGCAGAGCGCGGCAGACTTGGTGCTGATTCTTAAAGGGTCACCTTGGAACCCTGGTTTTGCGACGGACGTGATAACGAAACGCCTGGATGCAGCTCGGCTGTCCCCCCGCCCCCCGCGTGGCCAGCTGAGGCCCGGAGGCCGAGGGCACCGTGGGTGCTGCTGGCCCCATGGCGGTGCCCAGCGCCGGGAGAGGTCCTGTCTGTCGCCGTCCCCTCGGATTGCCGTGCTCCAGACCGGCCGCAGACGAGGGCCGCGGCTCTGACGGCCGCTTTGGCAGGGTGCGCGCGGCCCTGAGGGTTTCCGCGGGAAGCTGGTCAGCCTGTCCCGCGTGGGCTGGGTTGCGGCCGCCTCACCGCTGACCGGACCAGCTCGTGGAAGGTCTGATCTGAGCACGCTCCGGTTGCTTCGCGAGTGTTCGGCTGTGTTCCTGGCGAGGGAGGCGGTGCTGCTGACCGCCCCCGCGTCTCGCACGGACGACGTGTGCCGATTGGCTCCGGGACCGCCGCGTGCTCCTGCTCCCGTCTGCTCCTCGTTTGGCCGTTTGCTCGAAGCTCCGCTTTCATCCCCGTGTGACGTGTCAGTTTGCAGACTTCTCAGGCACGTCTCCTGGGTCGTCACTAGATAGTGCAGACACCCTAAGCGGCCACGGTTCAAATTACGTGGGTGGTAGAACTAACGTCCACGCTGGACCGAAGCGTGCACGAGCGGAAACTGGGCTTCACATTTCCCTCTTTCCATACGATGTCAGTGTCATAGAAGGCACTGGAACAGATGAGGGTATCGAAGGAGGAACCTGGTGTCATGTAAGCAGAAGCTTTCGTCTAATCTTAAAGCCCCGCCAGGACCTGCGCGCTTGTAGAGACGCGGAACTCCTTGGTTTGTCATCTGGGTGGTCATCAGAGTTTGCAGTGACGCAGAGGCTCCCCCCTTGGCCTGTGCGCGCCAGCTGAGGGGACACGTGGGGAGGAGGTCCCCACTGTGTGCTCGTCTGTGGGCTCAGCAGCCTGGGGTGGGGGGTCCTCCCTGGGGGCCTGGGGTGCCAGCCAGCCTCCTGCAGTCCAGGGCACTCCCTGTGACAAGGGCGGACCCATCGCAGCACTTCAGGGGGGGGAAGGGAGTGGCCGGGAAGTGAGCAGAGACACAGGACAGTGGAGCCTAGACACCCCCTTTGTGACACATCCGTTTGCAAAACGCAGACGTGGGATTTGGCCGAAGTCCTGGTGCCCGGGAAGCGCCCTCCGTCGGTTCCCGGCTCCTTCCGCGTCGGCGGCCGGTTCTGGCGGTGGTTCTGGGCGCCAGGGCAGCTCCCTGGAGCCCGCGGAGGCCGTGGGGGCACGGGCCTTGGGCGGGGTCACACGCGCAGAGGGGCCCTGAGGGAGGCGTGGGCTGGCAGGAGCAGGGGCGTCGGGGACGCAGCTCAGCAGGGCGAGGTGCAGAGCCCCGTCGCTGCGCGCGTCTGCAGGCCCGGGCTGGCCGCCTGTCCCGTGGGCGCTGCCCAGAGGACGTGTCCTCCCGGAGGCCGGTGGGTGACTCCCCACCTCAGAGATGCCGCCCCGAGGTCTCGCTTCTCACGGGACGCCTGGGCTGCGTCAGAGCCCCACAGGAGGGGGCTCCTGTCCCCTCTTGGACTCCGCGCACGCGGTGTTCGGCGTGACCCTTCCCAGACTTCGTCCCCCTCGGTTCTGTCCTACAGTTTTATTGGCCGCAGGCGCATTGACAGTGTCCCGAGTGCACGTCACGGCCTGTCACGGGGGCAGGATCCCGTCCCCGGCCCGTTGCTTGGTGACGAGCCCTGTGCACCCGCACCCGCCGGCCTCTTTGGGGGTTCCGCTCGGCAGGGCTGTGGGGCAGGTGACGGAGAGCATGATGGGACAGTCGTGGGACTCCAGGAGCCAGAGCAGGAGGAGGAGGTCGAAGCACGGGCCTCCAGCACACACATGTGGTCACCTGCGCTGTGGTCACCTGTGCTGTGGTCACCACCTGCGCTCTGGTCACCTGCGCTGTGGTCACCACCTGCGCTGTGGTCACCTGTGCTGTGGTCACCACCTGCGCTGTGGTCACCTGTGCTGTGGTCACCACCTGCGCTCTGGTCACCTGCGCTGTGGTCACCTGTGCTGGCTGCTGTTCCGAGCCCAGTGGGCGCCTTCGCTGGGCCCTCCTGGCGGTGGTGTCCTCGGGCTCTATTGCACTTGCAGCTGCTCCGACAGCTTTTCCAGGACCCTGCGCTGTGCCTGGTGCTGCCCCCGCGCCTCCCGGCTGTCCCTGCAGGACCTTGGAGCAGGGCGCTCTGCTCTGACCCTGGCGTGCCCGTGACAGCAGGGGGGGCTGGCGGCCAGCAGCGGCGCTCGGCCGTGCGGTGGAGTTTGGTTTCAGAGACAAGAAGTCACATTTCTTTTGAAGTCGCGGCACGAGGCCCCGTAGACCTGGCTGGGGGTGGTCTGGCTCTGCGTTACCGTGTGTCTTGGCGGCTGCGGTGGGTCCTGCGCGCTGACAGCTCTGCGGACAGCGTCTGGTACGCGTTAGGAGTTACGGCACCTCTTTGCGGTGGACAGCAGTGAGGACACACTGACGTAACCTCTGAAGTACAAGGCGCTGAGTCACCTCGTCCCCTCCCCAGGCTCAGGTGCTGACCTTTCTGTGACAAGTCCGGGCTGACCTCCGGTGGTCCCAGCGTCAGCTCGGCGGGGCTCTGTCCCTGTCAGCTGCACGCTCTGGTGTCCCCGTGTCACAGTCATGGTCTTCAGGGTACAGGCGGAAGCACTGGGCTTTGCGCATCTGTTGCCACTTGTTTATGACACTGATTTCTGTGAACGCTCGGCGCCCTGAGGACGTGGCGAATGCCGGTGCTGGAGATTAGCAGCTGCTGTGACAGGCTGACCTGGGGTCTCGCGGTGGTCAGCGGCGCGGGGCTGGCGAGGCTTTGGGCAGCTCGGGTTCCCTTAGTCAGCGAGGGACCGAAGTTGCCCGCTCCACGGGTGAGGGGGCGGTGGCTGTTAGTGGAGCTCAGGGAGTCACCGCCGCACGCCCGTGTGTCAGAAGCCGTCACCACGGGCGCTGGGCCGTGGCCGAGGTCCAGCTGAGATGCTGGGAGGGGGCTGGCCGTGACTGAGCTGGGAGCACGGGAGGGCCACCCGCGGAGCGAGGGGTGCCAGCGCCCCCGCCCTGCTCCTCCGTGTGCGCACCGGCCCGGGCGGAAGTGCGGCTGGAGCATCCCGGGTGGCGGCCCCGAGCAGGCGCTTGCGGTCCGCGCGCTGCCCAGGGAGAGTGACCGCTGCCCGCTGAGCGGCGTCCAGGTGGGCTGGCGGCAGGCGGGGCTCGGGATGCAGTTTGTAAGTGCAGGCGGTGGTGGTGGACGTGAGTGGGCAGTAAAGTGTGTGTAAACACGGCCTTTGTCTTCTGAAAGGAGATGGTGTGAACGAAAGCACTTCTGTGTCCGCTTACAGCCATTTAGTTCTTTTTCTGGTTTAAGCTAAAAAATTAAAGGCCGCTCACCCGTGTGTCCTCCCTGCCCCCGCCGTCCCTGTCTGCCCCTCGCGGCCCCGCCGTCCCTGTCTGCCCCTCGCGGCCCCGCCGTCCCTGTCTGCCCCTCGCGGCCCCGCCGTCCCTGTCTGCCCCTCGCGGCCCCGCCGTCCCTGTCTGCCCCTCGCGGCCCCGCCGTCCCTGTCTGCCCCTCGCGGCCCCGCCGTCCCTGTCTGCCCCTCGCGGCCCCGCCGTCCCTGTCTGCCCTTGTACTGCTGCTTCCGCTCCTTCGGGAGCCGCGCGCGTCTGTGTCCATGCCGGGGCCGGGGCCGCTTCCGTCCCTGCGGCCTTTCGGTACACCCGAGAGCCGGGCGCCGGGCCTCCCACTTGGTTCTTCCTGAGATCGCTTGGCAGCTGCACGCGGAGTTTACGGCTGTTCTGTTTCTGTAGAAAGCGATCGTTTGTGCAAGACGGTCTCCATTTTTAGTTTTATCTTCCTTTATTATTCAGCACAGACCGTGGTCCCCATTGCTATTGTGAGCGTGTTTTCTTAATATGCAGTGTGTGTGTGAGAGTGTGTGTGTGTGTGTGAGTGTGTGTGTGTGAGTGTGTGAGTGTGTGTGTGTGTGTGTG
>PVJL010020964.1:0-11249 GCA_004026885.1 Lyroderma lyra
CGTCAGCCTGAGCGCTCACGTCTGCGGTCCAGAGGGACGTCCCCTCTCAGGACCCTTAACTCAACCTCAGGTACACACCCTTCGTGCTTAAGGTGGCACGTCCAGGTTCCGGGGCTGAGCCCCTGGTGTCCCTGGGGCGTCCGGCCGGCCTGGCACAGCACGGGGTGTGGCCTCTCACACCTAGACATTGGGTGGTGACTGCGGGGACACCATGCACTGGTGATGGTGACCTGCCCTGCAGAAGCTGTGTGCCGAGAGCCACTATTGCCCAGGCGTCTGTGCAGTGACTGAGTCCGTCAACCCCAAGAACTCACAGGGTTTTGGGGGCAGCAGACCACTGCCGGGTGGTGGCCGTTCGGGTCCCCCCAGCAGCGGGTGGTGGCCGTTCGGGTCCCCCCAGCAGCGGGTGGTGGCCGTTCGGGTCCCCCCAGCAGCGGGTGGTGGCCGTTCGGGTCCCCCCAGCAGCGGGTGGTGGCCGTTTGGGTCCCCTGGGCACTCTGAGCGGGTCTGCACCGTCAGTGCTCCCGGTGACCCAGAGCCGCCTTCGGCAGCCTGCAGGGAACCCCCTTCCACGAAAACCGGCCGGTGAATTCTCCAGGGAGCCCCAGTGGCATCTGAGCTCGGGAAGCCGTGGAGGCGCCTGGCCTGGGGCGGGGTGTAGGCCCCTCAGGTGGACCCGTGTGCACCTGGCACACCTCCACGTGCTTCGCTGTCAGTACCTTCCCGCGTGGTTCCCCCCAAATTTATGTTTGTCTCTGTGTGACGACGCACTTTTGGGTTTTGTGGGGATGCACTCGCGCTGGAGCCCCCTGGACAGACTGGGTGGCGTGAACTTCCTGACTCGGGCGGCGGCGGCAGGGGCGCCATCTGGGGGTGCTGTCCGGTCATCCCCAGAACACGCAGCTCGTGGAGGTGTCACTCCAGCTGGGAGGTCACAGGGTGACACGGCGAAAGCAAACCGGGCAGCAGAAGGGGCGGGCATGAAGTCTTTGCTTCAATCTGGGCAGGACAGAGGTTGACCTTGAGGAAGGAGCTTGGGGATCACCGTCTCTCCCGTGGGCTTCCCCAGAGGCCACGTGTGGAGCCAGGAGGCCACGCTTCCCCAGAGCGCGCGGGAGCCGGCCACCCCGAGTGTCACCGCTTTCCTGGGCGGCTTCCGGCCTCCTCCTGGAGTGGCCCCGGGCTGCGGCCCCCACCACCCCCTCCAGGAGAAAATAGGTGAGACGTGGGGGGCTCATGGGGGCTCCCAGGCAAAGGCATCTCCTCGGGGTCTCCCCGACCGTGCCTGCAGCCTCCGGGGCCACGTCTGGAGTCCGCGGAGCTCAGCGGACTCGCTGGTGACGGCTTCCTGGGGTCAGGTGCAGGGGACAGGCCAGCAGAAGGCTTGCGACCTCAGACACCCCTCCACCCACACACACCAGGTCTGGGTGGGGGCAGCGTAGAAGGGACTCCCCGGGGCAGGGCAGAAGCAAGGGGCCCCAAGGGCTGGGAGCTGCCCCCCACTTTGGCTTGTAGCCCCCCCAGCCCCGGGGTGCAGGCCTGAGCTGGGCACTTGGGAAGGAGCTGGGGGCGGGCTCTGTCCTGAAGAGGCGGGGCTTCTGACCTGGGATCGTGTCCACCTTTCCCACCAGGGAATGGGGGCAGCCTTGGGCCCCATGCGTCCCGGGGTCCAAGCCAGGACCCAGGGGGAAGTGACCCTCCTGCACTGCCCTGCCCCCTCCAGCCCCGGCCCTCTGTCTGCCCAGAGGCTCCTGGGGCGGGGGGGACAGGGTGAGCGACTCGGGAGGTGGCAGGGGGCCGGGGGCCGGGGCAGCGGGCAGCCGGTGACGGTGGGCACGCCCAGAGGCCTCCGTGTCACGGGGCTTCCTACGAATGCAGAGCCCGGTCCCCAGAATTGGACTTCAACCAGCTTCCGCCCCTTAGGGAGCCTTCGCCCAGCAGCACGTGGCGCCGGGACCGCGTTTGAGCCCCGCAGACAAGCCACCTTTGTAAAGACGTTTCCCGGACAGTTGGGGACATTTGTCCCTGGACAGGCCATTCGCCTACATGAAGTGCGGTCGTGGCTTCGAGCCCTGGGAGAAAGTGTCCTCTTCTCAGAGGCACATGGACGATTGGGGTGAAGGGACACAAAGTCTGGGGTTTGCTTTACAGTTCAAGTGAATGTGGGGGTCTGTGGGGGTCAGGGGACTGGACTGAGGGCACAGGGGTGGCAGACGTGGGTGCCGAGAGGCCGGGGGTTCGGGCAGAGTTCCTCATGCGCCCCCCGTGTGTCCGACAGCCGTGACCCACAGGACCACCGTGACTGCACCCTGCGAGGCCCGGCCCCCAGGCCCGCAGGGCCGTCCCTGCTGCTGTGTGTCCCCGTGTCCCTGCAGACGCCGGCCACGGGGGGTCGCTGTGGCGTCGCTCACACCAGAGCAGAGCGGATCCCTGTGACGGAGGGGTCCCTCCGGGGCCTGCGTGCACCCACCCAGCGGACCCTCGGCCGAGCTCGCACCCCGCCCTCGCTGTGGGTGGGGCCAGGGTGAGGGTCACGGTCCTCTTCAGAGTGTCCTGTGTCCTGCCAGACCCGCCCCGCCTGGGACGACCAGCCTGCGCCACCTTTGCGTTTTGAGGGGAGACACGGCTAAGCTCCCGGCGGGGCCCCCGGCTAGCCGCTGGGTGTCACGCTTTCCCGTGGGGACAGCACGTGGCCCCCTCACCTCGTGCATCCAGGGTGGGGCCCAAGCACAGGCTTTCGGAGTCGGGGGACCTAACACTGCAGACTCACCCCCTCGGGGACTTACTGTCCCGCGGGCATCAGGCCACCTCGCCACGTCTCCGGCCGCCACCGTCCTGCTGAGTCTGGGGTTTCTGATGCCCACGGGCGGGGCCTCTGCCCTCCAGACCCAGGAGGTCACCCTCAGGCCCCTTTCCTGGCCGGCTCTCCAAGCACTTTCCATGCTGCGACCTGTCTCTGCCGGAGGCGACGTCGGTGACTCCGGGGGGCTCCTCGCTCCTGACGGTGCCCGCGGACCCACTCTGCTCCCCGGCCCCCCGCCCCGGGCAGCCCTGCTCCCCCCGGGCCTGGCCAGCTCCCGCGCCTCCCAGCGGGCACTCCCTGTGCTGCTCCCAGGCTGGCGGCCACCTCTGTCCCTCCCCGGGGCCAGCCTCCTGGCGCTCTGAGCCTGTGCTTTGCTCACCGCCTCGTTCGTGCATCTCTGTTCCCACGTGGGTGCCGTGAGGAGACACCCACAAACGATGGCGAATGAATGAAGCAGACCGTCACAGCCTCCCCCGAGACGGGGACGAAAGGGCCCGAAGTTCCTCGCCCACAGGACAGAACCGCGACCTGACCGCCGCGCTGTCCCTGCTGTTTCCCAAGGTCAATGACACGTGATGGTCAGGGGCCCCAAGACCATGCCCAGGGCCACTGGGAGGACCCGGCCCACCCCCGACAGAAGGGGTACGAAGCACACGGAAGGGAGAATGGCACAGGGAGACGTCGGGGGACCGGGCGTGAGCTCCCAGAGTCCCTCCCCGTGGAGCACCCAGGACACACTTCCTCCCTGCCACCTCGTGAGGACCAGGGAGACCCGTTGGAGGCACAGCGCCCAGGGCCACTGGGGCTGGTCAGGGGCACCCCCGGCCTGGGAAAGGGTCCGGGCTCCCAGCGGCGAGCGGTGCTTGCATGGGCCACACTGCGCACCAACGTTTAGGGGCAGGGACTGGGGACCCTCTGGAGTGGCCGGCGCCTGGCCGTCCTGCCTGCCTGCCTGGGGACCCCGTCCTGCCCAGCAGGTGACAACAGCTCCCGCGTGGGGCTGGGCCGAGGACAGGAGCCCGCCCTCACGTCGCCGCCGTGCAGCTGCTTTCGCGGTGGCCGTGCTGGCGGCCGTGTGGTGTCGCTCTGCATCTCTGTGTCCTGCAGGTCAGTTAGGGGACCGTTTCCCGTTCGTGGAAAGAGAACTGGGGCGGGACAGGCGCCCTGAGGGTCCAGGAGCACTCGGAGAGGGCGCGAGAGGCGCAGGGGCTCGGGGCTGCTCCGCGTCCTGCCATCGGGGGCCCCGGAACGTTCCGGCGTTAACGCCTCTCGCACACCCATCTATACCGAATGGTTTCGGGGTGCAGACGGAAACCCGGCGGCACGGACACGAGGCCGTGGATTTGTTGGTCTGACGAGCGTGAAAGCCGGGGGGTGTCTCGGAGGAGATGTGCAGGTGGGCAATGCAATCACCGCTGCACTGGGGTTTGGGGCGCCCTGGGCCATCCCAGACCACAGCACTCTGACTCCACATGGCAGTGAACACGGCCCCCCAAATGTGACATTATGAAAGCCACTCAGAAGTACTGCTTCAGCCCCGTGGGGACCCAGCTGCCTCCCAGGGACAGAGGCCACGGCAGCCAGAGGGCCATTTGGACACAGCCTGGCCAGGACCACCACGTCACGGGTGGCGGAGGGGCCCAGGGAGGGGGAGGTGCGGCCCACGACACCACACAGGCCCCAGGGACCACGGCTGCTCGGTCCCCAGGAGCACACAGACTGCTGTCATTGTCAGTCCTTTCTCGTGGCCACTGTTGGTGGCCCTGTGCCTGGCAGGCAGGCATGCTCAGTGGGCAGCAGCTGCCCCTGAGGTGCTGGAGCTCAGAGCACACCTGTGACAGCCGCCCTGGGGCCCGCTCTGTCCCCCCCACCCCGAGGCACAGCTGGGGCTGCGCCCTCAGGCCAGGCGCTGACCCGACGTCACACGTGGAGGCGGCTCACACTCTGGCCCTCAGTGCCCTGTGCCCACAGGAGGCAGCTGGCACATGGGCCGGGGCGGGGGCACTGGTAGACGAGGTCAAGGATATGGGCCTTGTGACACATCTCACTGAACAACTAACAAACACCCAAGGACATGGTGTCTCATCAGGGCCTCTCAGGGGGACGGGTTCCAAGTGACCCTATGCAGCAGAGCCTCACTGCTCCCACTCAGTGGTGACCTGCAGTGGGACGTGGGGGCCGGATACCCCCTGTGACAGAGCTGCATGTCACACCAGCTGGCCCCAGGGCCCCTGCCACCCAGGCTGGGGCTGCAGGGCACAGGCCTCCCATCGGGGACCCTGAGGGGTCGTCTGTGAGGAGGTGAGCGCGTGGGCTTCTGGTGGCCTCCTCCTACTCAGGGCATCCCAGCAGGCCACATCACACACACAGCACCGTGGGGGTGCCCAGCAGGCATGGTCAGCTGGCAGGAGGGGCGAGGAGGCCAGCTGCCAGCAGGGGAGGTCGCTCTGCCCACAGCACCAAGGGGGCCGGCGGCACAGCAATAGGCTGAAGCGATCGTGTGTGAAGAGCCACCCAGTGTCCAGGGGCAGCAGGGCTTGGAAGGCCCATTGTGGCCGCTGGCCTGGGGCCCTGACCAGGCAGGGTGGGGCAGGCTGGTCCTCGTGGAGCTACGTGTCATTGCTCCTGGGTGGGTGCTGCCTCGGGTCTTGGCATCGAGGCAGGAACTGCTGGACTCACCTGGCCAGTTTGCCCTTATCTCCAAGACCCCAGAAGGCAGAGGTCTGTCACCTGCCCTGCTGTCACTGTTGTCAGTGGCCCTCAGCTCCCAATCGGCTGGTGGCCTGAGGAAACGCCTCTCTGATTGCAACAGCTCCCCTGCCGGTCACATCGGCACAGGACACCTTCCTGTTTGAAAACAAAACACACACACACACACATGCACACACACATGCACGCACACACACACATGCACATACACACGTGCGCGTGCACATGCATGTACACGGACGCACACATGCACACAGACGCACACACATGCATGCACACACGCACATGTGCGCGCACACAGCATGCACACATGCACACCTGCATGCATACACACACATGTACACATGCACTCACACGCACACAGACACACATCCCTGGTTTCCTGGGCTGTACCCCCTGCCTGGTCCCTGTCTTCCCCTGCCCTCCCACAGGCCCGCTGGGCATGCAGCGCTGCGTGTTGTGGAGTCCTGCCCGAGGGGGACAGGTGGCACACAGCGTGGCAGGAGTGGGTTGAACTTACTTAAAAAGCGCCAGGAGGCCTTGGCTGGAAACTAGTGGCCAGGACTTATTCCAGCGCCTTAGGGTTCGCAAACTGGAGGCAGCACAAGGCAGCACCCCGAGTCCTGAGGGGGAAGACACCTGAGTGTTCTACCGTGAAACGCACGTTCGCATGACGACATCCTGCGTTTCTGGCCCCCGGTGGGTCCCAGGGGGTGACCGCCAGATGCCTGGTGGTCTGGACCATGGGGTGTCGTCATCCAGACGGTTAACCGAAGGCTGGATGTGTCTGAGAGGTGACACACGGCACCCCGATGTGCCCAGGTGTGGGCACAGGACGGAGAAGGTCAGAAGGTCAAGTTCCCAGTGTCCATTCAAACAGAGCCATCGCCTCCTCGGGCCTCAGCCCCGTTGCAGTCGGTAACTCAGCAGTGACCACACTGGCTCCATTCTGCTTCTCACCTTCCTGCTCAGGGGCGTCGGAGGGGCGCGGGACAGCTGAGACCACTCCCTGGGCAGGGGGTGCAGGAGGGGCTGGGCAAAGACAGGGACAAGCCTTATGGGCAGAGGGAAGGGCACCGCACCGGGCACAGGCGTGTGTCAGCGGGGGGAAGGGGGCGTGTGCCTGGGGGAGGGCGGGAGGCAGAGCTGGGGGTGACCAACCAGACACAGTGGGTCCAGCAACCCGGGGTGGTCCCAGCCCCCCAGTGAGAGCTGCATGGAGGGGCTCTGCCGAGCTGGGGCGCGGGTCCCCACAGGGATTTCCCTGCTGGGTCCCAGGGGAGCGTGCTGCCTCCCTTGGTCAGGGAGGCCCAGGGCGTCAGGTCTCCAAGCACAGAGCAGGGAGTCCAGCCGCCACCCAGGCCCTTTGGGGACCACAGGAGCATCGTGCCAGGTGGGGGCCTCGGCTGGGTCTGTCTCCTCCTCCTACTACCTGTCGGCTCCGCGAGCGCACGGGGCTTCCCACGCACACGCCCTTGGTTACACGTGTGAACGCCGGTCCTCAGGGCCCTCGGGCACGGAGGGCAGAGGAAGTCCCTCCAGAGGGGTCCGGCGTGACCGCGTCCTTAGCGTGGACCTGCGTGTGGGTCCGCACACACACGGCATACGTATTTCCCAAGCCGAGCCTCTCCACGAGCTGAGGCAGGGTCAGCCCACGCCGGCCCCTGGGCCAGACCTGGCCCCCAGCTTGCTTTGTAGGTAAAGCTTCGTGGGCTGCACCCCCGAGGCTGGGTTTGCACGGCAGCGGCAGGGCTGGGTGCGTGCAACACAGGCTGAGGGGCCTGCATGGTTGGCTCTCTGGTCCTGGAGGGACACCCGGGGCCCTCTGGGCCCAGCACCGGGCCGGGCGCCCACCCGACAGCGAGCAGAGCCTGGAGGAGGGGCCGGGGGTGCGGGGGGACAGCTCTGCGGGCTGTTTGGCATTGACTGGCCTCCGAAACTCCTCCTTCCCTCCCCGCCCAGGGTTCAACGCCCCGGCGGCCCGGCCCTGACACGCGCGGCACAAGCGTTCACAAGGGGTCAGGTAGCGCGAGAGGCGGGTGGCGGGCCGAGCCCGGGCCTCACCTCTGACGCCCCGTCCAGCGCAGGGCCCTCCGGGAAATGCTCCGCGCGCTGACCTCGGCCAGTGCGGCCCTGGGGCCCCGGGCGGCCGGTTGGGTGCGGACCATGGCCTCGCACCAGCTGCTGGTGGCCCCGCCGGAGGCCCTGCGCAAGCCCCTGTGCGTGCCCAGCAGGCTGCTGCTGGGGCCCGGGCCCTGCAACCTGCCACCGCGGGTCCTGGCGGCCGGGGGCCAGCAGATGATCGGCCACATGCACAAGGAGATGTTCCAGGTGGGCCCCCCGGAGCCGCGGCCCCACTGCGGGGGGCAGGGCGGGAGGCCAAGCCTGACCGCACGCCCTGCCCCCCCAGATCATGGACGAGATCAAGCAGGGCATCCAGTACGTTTTCCAGACCCGGAACCCCCTCACGCTGGCCATCAGCGGCTCGGGGCACGGCGCCCTGGAGGCCGCCCTGATGAACGTCCTGGAGCCTGGGGACTCCTTCCTGGTCGGGGTCAACGGCATCTGGGGGCAGCGGGCGGCCGAGATTGGGGAGCGCATCGGTAAGGGGCTGGGCAGGACGCCGGGGCGCCCCCCACCGCAGGTCCTGACCTCGCCCCTCCCCTCCCTGCTTTGTGGCCGGCACCTCCTGGCCAGCACTGGGGCCCCCAGACGTCCCCTCTGCTCAGCCACAACCCCCAAACAGCCCCGTCTCTGGAGCCGCCACCCGCGGGGGACGGCGCTTCACGTCCAGAGCGGAGAGACGAAAACCCAAAGCCAGAGGGCGCGGGGCCCGATGGCGGAGCACGTGTGGACACGCCCCGCGGCCCCGGCTCAGTCCACTGCGCACACGGCCCCGCGCCCTCTGGTTAATGGACAACTTCTGGCGGCCAGGGCCTGCCCTCCTCTAGCCTGCAGGCCGACCTCGGCACCCTGGGCTCTGACGCCCACTGCCTGGCCCGGACAGGCCCCTGCCCCGCCCCCACCTCGGCCCTGGGCTCACCCCTGAGGCTTAGGGGGTCCGGGGGCCTCCTCCCCGCCTCCCCAGGGCCCCGGGCTCCGTGCGCACGGGGGTGCAGGGCTCCGAGAGAACGCGCCCACCAGGTCAGGTGCGAGCGCTGAGCACCTCTCACGTGAGGTGCTGGGGACGCCCGGCCGGGCTGGGCCCAGGGGCGGCTGCCTGAGGAAGGGACAGTAAAGCCAAGCTGACACTGTGCTCATCCAGGGCACCAGAACCCCCAGCCCATGAAGACCAGTCTCACCGGGCACACCCCACACAGCGGCTGGGGCTGGGGTGGCCGGTCCCTGCCCCTAGGCGGCCTGTGCTGCACTGTCCCTGGCACACAGGGCAGGGCTGCCTCAGGGCTCACTGTGTCCCCGTCCCCAGGAGCCCGCATGCACCCGATGGTCAAGGAACCCGGAGGCCACTACACACTGCAGGAGGTGGAGGAGGTAGGGGGGCGGCATTTGCTGGTCCTGGGGAGCAGTGGGGGCGGGCAGCCAGGTGAGCTCAGGGCTGGAAGGCACCAGCAAGAGTTCTGACACCTGGGAGCAGGGGTGAGGCCTGGAAGGGAGGGTTCAGCCCGGCAGGGAAACTGAGTCACGGCCAGAGCGGCTGGAGGCAAGAGGTGGGCAGCAGGACACGCCCTGAGGTGCCAGCTGCTCCCCATTGGGCCAGCCCAGACCTGGGGATGCAGGGACCTCACCAAGGCCCCGCGGGGCAGGGCAGAGGCGGGGCCACGCTTTCGGGGTCTCTGGAAGGGGGATCCCCCTCTTCCTGGAATGAGCCCGCACCCCCAGAGTGGAGGTGCTCGGCCCCCAGCGCAGCACACACGGACACCGGGGGGTGCCACCGGCCACGGGAAGGGGGGAGTGTTTGGGGCGCTCAGCCTGCCCTGCCCTCCTGGCTGTGCCCACAGCGGTCCCCTCTGTCCCCGCTCAGGGCCTGGCCCAGCACAAGCCTGTGCTGCTGTTCCTGACCCAGGGGGAGTCTTCCAGTGGTGTGCTGCAGCCCCTCGATGGCTACGGGGAGCTCTGCCACAGGTGAGCCTGTCCCCCAAAGGTGACAGTGCTGGGGACGGAGCCAAGCACAGCTCAGCCAGGCTTGGGGACAGGGTGCGGGCAGGGCCCACCATCCAGGTGTGAGCAGCGGGTGGCGGGGAGGGAGTCTTCACCCTGTATCTCCCCCATCTGGCCGGTCGTATGATGTGGGGTGCAGACATCTCTCGGGGTCCTCCTGGCTCTGCACTGAGTCCGAGTGGGCTCCCCGCTTCTGAGAGCAAGATCATGGCCAGGTGCCCCACAGGCCCACTGCCCGCCAGTCCCCTGCTTCGGAAGGGCCTGGTGCTGGCACAGCTGTCCAGGTCGCAGGACGTGCTGGGCCCTGTCCTCCTGGCCCTGTGATCCCAGAGCCCCAAGGCAGCCCCCCGACCCCAGCATGGGGTGCACGGAGCTGAGCACAGGCCAGAGCGAGAGAAACCCCCGCCAGGCAGGACCCCGGGCCCGCTGGGCACAGCGCAGGTCACAAGCCTGCTCCCCAGGGTCTTGTACAGCGGGTCAAGCTCACGGACGGAACTGGGGCTCCGACTCCCGTGGGACCACCTGTCCCTCGTGTCCAGCGTGGACACTCGTTACGCCCATTTTCTAGGAAAACGTGGAAGTGGCGGGCAGGCCGAGCTCGGGCTGCCCTGCTCCCTGCCCCCCCAGACTCTGGACTTCTGGTCCCCAGCTGTGGGCAGAGGGGAGCCCGGGAGACAGACCCCCAAGCCTGCACGCTCAGGGCCCCCAGCCACCCCCAGGACCACAGGCCTCCGGAGCCAGCCCTCGCGGACCCCTGGGGCGGCCGGCAGGGGCCCCGCTCTGCCCTATGGCTCCTCCGACGGGCTGGTCCTGGGGTCTGAGTCGGGGGAGGGGCTCTCACAGCCCCTCCAGGAACCCCCCTGCTTCACTCTGCTGCCCCCCGCCAGGTACAAGTGTCTGCTCCTGGTGGACTCGGTGGCTTCCCTGGGCGGGGTCCCCCTCCACATGGACCAGCAAGGTAAGGGCGCGACCCTCACCCAGCGCCTGTGGGCTCGGAGGGGCCGGGGCCCCGCTGGCGAGGTCTCGTCATGTCCAGGGAGTCCTCGCTGGGGCGGGACAGGCTCTGTGAGCCGGCCAGCACCCCGTGTTCCCGCTGGGGGGACAGGCGGGGGGAGGAGCTCCCCCATGGGTCGCATTGAGGAGGTGCTCAGAGTCCCTGCAGGAGACGCGGGAGGCGTGCAGAGGGCGACTCCTGTCCCAGCTGGGCCTCAGTTTCCCCATGTGCCCCGAGCCCCTGCAGCCTGTCCCACGCCATGGGCACCGCTGTCAGCGTCCCCAGAGAAGCCTTCCGCGGCAGTTGGGGGGGGGGTGCATGGACCCTCCAACCACAGCTGTGAAAGGAAGGGCACAGGGAGGGGCCCAGAGGCGCGGTGCAGGGTCGCAGAGCTGTCCCGGCTGCCCCCCGCCCCCCGCCGTGGAGGGACAAGCTGCCTGAGATCCCCGAGTGCAGGGCCCACAGAGCAGCGGGCCTGACGCGAACCTGAGAGACCCTCCCCGGTCCTGCCCTTCCGCCCTGCGTGGCCTCATGGGGTCTGCGGACCCCAGCACGCTGTCTGCGTGGACCCCCCCCCGCCGTCCGTGTGGAACCCCGCCGTCCGCGTGGACCCCCGCCCCCGCC
>PVJL010020965.1:0-11223 GCA_004026885.1 Lyroderma lyra
AGCTGTAAGAAAAGATGAAATAGTGCCATTTGCAACAAAATGGATGGACCTGGAGATCATCATGCTTAGTGAAATAAGCCAGACAGAAAAAACAAAGATCTGCATGATTTCACTCATATGCGGAATATAAAACTGAAAGCAAAGAAAAAAAGAAATGAACAAACAAATAACCCATGGACACAATCGATAGTTTAATGTTCATTTGGGGACGAATGGGTTAGGGAGGGGAGAAAGGGGAGGGGGTGGGAGAGGAGTGGGGGAAACTAAATATAAGGTGATGGAAAGAGGGGTCACATTAGGTGGTGAACTTATTATGCATCAAGTTGACAATGCACTGTAGAATTGTATGCCTGAAACCTATGTAATCCTTGCTAACAGTTGTCACCCCAATAAGTCTAACAATAAAAATGAATTAAAAAAAAAAAGAATACAGTTGCTGGCATTGCATTTCCTGATTTCTATTTATATTTATATTACAAAGCATCAATAGTCAAAACAGCTTGGTACTGGCAGAAGAACAGAAATAGAGACCAATGGAATAGAACCAAAAACCCAGAAATAAACCCACAAATTTATGGACATATAATTTTTGATAAAGGGGCAAAAAATATACAATGGGGAAAAGACAGCCTCTTTAGTAGGTGGTGCTGGGAAAACTGGAAAAACATGCAAAAGAATGAACATGAGCTGTGAACTCTTTCTATATACAAAAATTAACTCAAAATTGATTAAAGACCTTCATATAAGACCTGCTGCAATAAACTGTATAGAAGAAGACATTGGTACTAAACTTATAGACATAGGGTTCAAGCAGGACTTCATGCACCTGACCTCAAAGGCAAGGGAAGTAAAAGCAAAAATAAATTAATGGGACTGTATCAAACTAAAAAGCTTCTGCACAACAAAAGAAACCATCAACAAAGCAAAGAGGCAGACAACTGAATGGGAGAAAATATTTGCAAATAACACATCAGATAAGGGTCTAATAACTAAAATATATAAAGAACTAATAAGACTTAACAACAACAAAAACAAACAAACAAACAAACAAACAAACAAAAACCCTATTGAAAAGTGGGCAGAAGAACTAAATAGATACTTCTTCCACGAATAAATACAAATGGCCAGCAGACATATGAAAAAATGCTCATCCTCATTAGCTATCAGGGAAATGCAAATCAAAACCACAATGAGATACCATCTCACACCTGTTAGAATGGCTGTTATCACCGAGACAAGGAATAACAAGTGCTGGAGAGGATGTGGAGAAAAAGGAACTCTGGTATACTGCTGGAGGGAGTGCAAACTGGTACAACCACTGGGGAAGGTAGTGTGGAGGTTTCTCAGAAAATTGGGAATGGAGCTACCATTTGACCCAGCAGTCCCCCTTCTGGGCATCTACCCAAAGAACTTGAAAACATTTGTCCCCAAAGCCTTATGTACCCCAATTTTCATTGCAGCACTGTTCACAGTGTCCAAAACATGGAAACAAACGAAGTGCCCTGTGACAGATGACTGGATAAAGAAGTTGTGGTACATATACACAATGGAATATTATTCAGCTACAAGAAAAGATGAAATATTTTCATTCATCACAAAATTGATGGACCTGGAGATCATCATGCTTAGTGAAATAAGCCTGACGGAAAAAACAAAGAACTGTATGACTTCATTCCTATGCGGAATATAAAACTGAAAGCAAAGAAAAAAGAAATGAACGAACAAATAACCCATGGACACAACAAATAGTTTAATGTTTATTTGGGGACGAGTGGGTCAGGGAGGGGAGAAAGAGGATGGGGTGCGAAAGGAAAGGGGGAACCTGAATATAAGGTAATGGAAAGAGAAGTCACATTTGGTGGTGAACTTATTATACAACAAGTTGACAATGCACTGTAGAATTGTATGCCTGTAACCTATGTAATCCTTCCTAGCAGATATCACCCCAATATGTCTAAAAATGAATAATAAAAAAAAAAACAGAAAATAACCTTCATCTAGGATGCCCTGTTGAGGCCACTTCCTCAGGCATTATCGAAAAAGTTGAAAATATATGAAGACACCAGACTGAACAAAAACCAGCTTTCACAAATGGTTGGATTATCTCCTGCAACCATTTTGAGTATGATTTATCAGCATCTAAGAATGTCAAAAGTCAGTGCAAGATGAGTACTGAGAATGCTCATGCTACCTGGTAAGTGTACTCAAGTCTTTGTATCTCTGCAAAGGCAATAGAGATGAACTTTTAAACTGGCTTGTCACAGGACTTCGGTTAATTATTATAAGCCTGAGTCAAATCAGGAGTCCATGCAATATCATGAAAAGTGCAGGTCACCCTTAATAAGTTCAAGTTGTTGCATCACTTAAAAAAATTATGGCTCCTGTTTTTTGGAATACAGGGAGTAGGTGGGTTATCAATTACAAAAATAAGGGTGTTACAATAAGTGTACAATACTATTCTAGTCTAACACAGTTAAAAAAAATCTGTGAAGATGAAAAGTTCAGGAAAATGGACCAAAGAAGTACTGTGTGGTTTTTTTGTTTTGTTTTGTTTTGTTTTGTTTTGTTTTGTTTTGTTTTGTTTTGTTTTGTTTTTTCGTGACAACGCACCTATGCACTAACGCAATGTTTCATTGGCTACTCTTCATGATTGTGGGATTCAAACATTAAACCACCTTCTATACAGTCCACACCTGGCTCATTCTGATTATTATTTGTTCCCAAATATGAAAAAACAGCTTTGAGTGAGAAAATTTACAGACAGCAAAGAGGTTAAAGCTTCATTTTGAGAATAAAAATGTGATATTTTTATTTCAAGGTTATGAATAAACTTATTAAAATGTGAAAAGTGCACTGGAGTTAAGGGTAAATACATTGAAAAAGAAAAATAAGGAGTTCTCTGGTGGTGTAGTGGTTAATGCTTCAGTGCTGGCATGTCAACTCTGCAGCCTGGGTTCAATTCCCAGCCAGGGAACTGCCCACATACTACCAAAAAAATAAAAAAAGAAAGAAAAAAGAAAAAGAAAAATAATAAATAGATTTTTTTACCCTTCTTCTCCTCTATTTCATGAGTGTCTTGACTGACTCTCTCATTACGTCTAAGGTTTATCAGCTATGATTTTAAATAACATTTCCTACCCTTTTGCAGACTTCCTCCAGCATTTTGTCTTACTCCAAGAGCACTGTACATGTTCAATATTCTAATAGTACTGTCACTCAGGCATGTTTTCTGCTCTTGGCACTCAAGACTCATAGAAATAAACCCCATGAAAACAACGCATCTTACATCATGGCAGAACTGTGGGTTCACAACTCTACAAAATAGAAAATGATTAAGTTTATAAAAAATCATGGATCTCAGAATGACCAGCATGAAGAAACATATAGAGCACTTGAATGCTCTAGATAAGTCCAAGGTTACAGGACAGGAGAAATGAGGCCAACGTGAGGTTGCTGTGTCTCACAGGGCTTACTGGACTCCATGACAAGTCCTATGTCTGGACTACGCCTATGAGAGTGTACACAATGTAAAAACACTCCCATGAGTATACACTTATTCCTGCAGAAAATTTGGGTGATTTGTCCACTGACCTCTGTTTTCTAATCACAAGGATGCTGGCATAAAACATGCGAAAACAGTCTACAACCCTTCTCCAGGCCCACACGTCTCCCTTTAGAGCAGGAGAAGCACTATTGGTCTGATTCTTTACTCCCACTGATCTAGGACAGGATTCACAGGGAGAGGATACTTGGAGGATTATCTATGCAAAGGACCCTATTGAAAGAGGACTGTCACAGCCTTGACTCAATAGGCACACAGCACTTCTGAGATCTTTGGATCCTGGAAGACAGTTCTGAGTGGGGTATCCCCATGGAGAGCTCAGGGCTTGGTGCTCCTGTAGCATATGCTCACTTCCCCACAGCAGAGAACTGTGTTCCACATGGGGGTCAAGAACATGTGAAAGCATGCAAATTTCTCATTCCCCTCCATGATTTGAAAAGCTGAGTGCTTGTCTGGAGCAGTGACTTTTATGTTCCACCATGGACATCATGTGTTCTGTTCTCCTGCTGCTGACCATCCCTTTCTGTGAGTGCTCCAGTCCGGGATGAGAGGACTTCTGTTTTTGTCCTGAAGTGGCTTTACCTTTCTTGTGTTTTCTCTACAGGGGTTCTATCCCAGGTCACCCTGCAGGAGTGTGATCCCGAGCTGCTGAAACCCACAAAGACCCTTGTACTTGCCTGCTCTTTATCGGGGTTCTCACTGAGCACTACTAATATGGGTGTTGCCTGGGCCTGTCAGCCCCCTGAGAAGACACTGGAGTGGCTAGTATTTGGTGGAATGATAATAAGTATTACAGCCCATCCCTGAGGATCCAGCTCATACTCTCCAAGGACATCTCCAAAAACAAAGTGGTCCTAACAATGACCAGAATGGCCCCTGAAGACACAACCATGTATTAATGTGTACGAATGGCACAGAAACGCAGCCCAGGGGGGATCTTGTACTAAAGCTCAGGGCTTTGCCTCAGCTGGGCCCCTATGTGTGCAGAACAGGAAATTGTGGGCAGATGGCATTTTTCTGGTCGGCTCTGTGGTTCCTCTTTCACCCACAGCCTGGGAGTGACATTTTTTTCTCTTCTTTTTTAGAAGACCCTATTAGTGGAGCATAAAGGTGAGATACTTAACTTTTTTTTTAAATAAATTTCCTACATGGCAAGGTCAGCTACATAATATAAAAATATCACCCACAGAATGTTGCTGTTTCATGGAGTGCTATCCTTCCAAGTGACAGGATACAAACAAACACAAAGTTCACTCAAAGCAATATACAGATTTATCGAAATTCCCATCAAAATATCACGAGCATACCTTCACAAAATAAATAAAGAAATGATCAGATTTGTAGTAAGCCATAAAAAGACCTCAAATTGCCAAAGCAATACTACATAAAATGAATAAGGATGGAGGTATCATGCTCTCTGATTTCAATTTATACTACAAAGCATCAATAATGCATCAAAAAACAAGTTGGTATAGGCAGAGAAACAGACACACAGACCGATGAAAAAGAGTCCAAAACCCGGAAATAAATCTGCAAATACATAGACAAATAATTTTTGGTAAAGGAGCAAAATAATGAGTAGTGAGGAAAAGAAACCCTTTTCAGAAGATGATGCTGGGAAAATTGGAAAACCATATTCAAAAGAATAAATCTGAGCTGTGAACTATCACCACATACTAACATTAATTCAAAATGGATTAAATACCTCCAAATAAAACCCAAAATAATAAACTGTGCAGAAGGAAATATTGGTACTAATCTTATAGATCTCAGGCTTAAAAAGGACATCATGAACCTGACCTCAAAGGCAAGAGAAGTAAAAGCAAAAATAAATTAATGGAACTTTATTAAACTGAAAGGTTTCTGGACAGCAAAAGAAACCATCCCCAAAGCAAAGTGACAGCCATTCGAATGGAAGAAAATATTCTCAAACAATGCATCTGAAAAGAGATTAATATCTAAAATATATAAATAACTAGCATGACTCAAAAACAAAAAACAAACAATGCAATTAAAAAGTGGGCTGAGGAACTGAACAGACACCTCACTCATTGAGACATACAAATGGCCAACAGACATATGAAAAATTGCTCAACTTCATTAGCTAGCAGGGAAATTCAAATCAAAATCAAAATGAGATACCACCTCACACCTTTTAGAATGGCTATTATCAATAAGACAAGAAATAACAAGTGCTAAAGAAGGTATGGAGAAAAATGAAACCCTCACATACTGCTGGTGGAAATGCAAATTGATAGAACCACTATGGAAGAGAGTGTACAGGTTCCTCAGAAAATGAGAAATGGATTTACAATGTGACCTGGCAATCTCCCTTCTGGGTATCTACCAAAAAGTTTGAACACTTTAGTCCACAAAGGCTTATGCACCCCAAAGTTCATCAGAGCACTGTTCACAGTGGCCAAGACATGGAAACAACCAAAGTGCCCTTCAATAGATGATTGGATGAAGAAGCTGTGGTACATGTAACAATGGAATATTATTAGCTATAAGCAAAGATGAAATATTGCCTTTTGTGACAAAATGGATGGACTTTGAGATTATTATGTTAAGCAAAATAAGCCAGACAGAAAAAAACAAGAACCACATGAATTTACTCATATGTGGAATATAAAACTGAAAGCACCAAATAAGCAAAAACTCATGGACACAATCAATAGTTCAGTCATTACCTGAGGGCAAGGGTAGAAGGGGTGGGATAAGAGGAAGGGGTGGCAGAAAAGGGAGAAGGAGTTAAGTGCATGGTGAAGGAAAGAGTATTGACTTTGGGTGGTAAACACATCATGCAGTACATAGACGATTGACTGTAGAATTGTACACCTAAAACCTATGTAATTTTATTAACCAAAGTCACCCCAATAAGTTTTTTAGAAAAGCTAAGGTGTTAGATTTCAAGTTAAAGAAACATTAGCAGGTAAGAAAACTGAATGAATTCCAGAAATACATACCTGAATTTTTCCTGTCACGAACAACAACAAAAATAATAGGGTCCAAGGTGCACAAATAAAATTATTTATAAAATAATTACACATGGAGTGTGCTATCACCATGGAGCATCAGACAGTGACCTTGCGCAGAAAAAATTTTAGAGGTTTCACATGAAGGTTGCAACTGATAAGTCTTGCTATGGAATATGATTTTATGCCCAGAGAGCCATAAGTGCCCACAATAGTAATACACAAAAACCTGGAAAGGGAAATAACTATGTTTGACTGTAGAAGCACATGCATTAAATATGATGAGCAATCTGGAAGAAACAATACAAAAGTCATCACTCATGCTGTCTAAAGTTCGGGCTTAAACATGAAATCAGAATTGTTGATATTTTTTGAAAACTGTAGCAAAAAAATCCGTGTTCATTAATTAATAATAAAAGACAAATAAAGAGAGTTAATAGATATCAAGCAGTGAATATTTCAGCACTCTAATGATTAGAAGAAAAAATTTTGGATAAATTGCAGATCATGAAATTATTTATAGAAAGCTAATAACCATGTGAATTATGTTAAGATGGAAAAAGCAGGATCCATTAATGACAATAAAATTGTAAATAAAACTATTGAATTTAAAACTTTTGTGCCTAAGTAACTATCCAGAGAATAAAAGACAAGCCATAAACAAAAAATATTTGTAAATTACATAAACACCCAATGACTGTATCTAGAATATTATAAGAACCCTCAAAAATCAACAGAAAGAAAAGAAAAAAAACTTTTCATACAACAGGCAGAGACTTGTACAGACCTTTTATCTCAGAGACACAGATGTAAAATGATCTAGGAAAAGACACTCACCATCACCGATAGCTGAGGACATTTCAAATTAAGATCATGGTGAGAACCTTGTACCCTCATGGTGAGGACCTTGTACCTTATTGTAAGAGAAATCCTTACTTCATTTTGTTTGAGCATTCTTTCTCTGTCTTACCAATTACAGGTGACAGATCCACTTTATGCCCGCTGAATCTTCTCTCATTTTCCACAAGGCCCTAAGGTATGGGTTGCCACTCAGACTGAAGCAAACAAACAGGCTGCTGTGAATCCGCAATCTCCCCCATCAGGGTCTGATAGTGGTTGTGACAGCAGCTGTCTCCTACTGTCTCTATCTTTGGTTCTCTTTTGTAACCGAGCAACACCACAGTGTAGCTGTCTCACCTACACTGATTCTATCCATGTCTTTAATGTCTTTCACCACAACCTTAACCCTTGAACCCTCCATGCTCTGCTAGAAGTGAAAACTAGTTAAAATCCATGTCTAAGTGCAATCATACAAAATTGCCTTCTTGTAATTGCTTTATTTCACTGAGGACAATGTCTTCTATGTTTATCCATGTTGTAGTATGTGTCAGGCTTTTTCTGTTAAAGCTGAGTGATATTCATTTTAAGTAACACCTTTTTATTCATTCATCCATTGATGGACTTGTAGAATGTCTCCCATTCTTAACTATACTGAAGAATGCTACAATGAACAGAAATTTGCAAATACATTTCCAAAGTTCTAAGTTTATTACATGATGAATCCTTAGACAATGAATTGCTTAAACATATAAGACTTTTGTTTTTATTTTTGGAGTAACGAACATGCCATTTTTCTATAGCTAAAACCATGTTACCATCCTATTAAGTGTGTGCAAGTTTCTTTTCTCTACAATTAAACATTAACATGTATACATTTGTTTTGTTTTGTTTTGCTTTGCTTTGCTTTGCTTTGTTTTGTTTTGTTTTATATCAGCCATCCTAACAGGTGTGAGCTGATTTCTTATTGTGGTTTTTGATTTGTAGTTCTTCGTGAGTGATGGATGGTATTGGACAGCTGTGTCTACTTATGAGCATGTTGCCAGCTTAGTTCATTTCTGTTCCTATGTTGTCATTTTGTTCATTCCCACTTAATTATTTTACTTTCTTTTTTTTTCTCTGTAGTAAAATTTATTATTCATTTTCATGTCCCGACATGGGAAGTGGTATATTTTACTTTCCATTACTCAGCTGCAGTTATCTTTTGATCCTATGGTCTGTCTACATTTCTTTTAACCTTGCAACCCACTAATTAGAGTAATTTGAAATTCAGTCTTTAACAATCCCTATATCTGTGTCATCCATGAGTGTCACTGAGAAAACATGTCCATTAGTACTCTTGTCCTTTTATTATTATTCCCCATAATTTCTGTTACACCCAGACATGTAAGAATGTACAGTAATGCCAGGTGTACTATTGTATTGTATTGCATTATGTTGTGTGTCATTTTTATCGTGATCACTGTTAATCATTATCTTTATGGACACAATCTCCCTCTACTTGCTGTTGGTCTGTCACTGTGGAAGCCTCTGATAATCTCACCAAAAAACTTCTTCAGCCATTTGTTACCAAGGAGATCACTGTGGAAGCTGGTTTCTGCTAATGTCTTCAGAGAATTTAATTCACCCAGTTGTTCCCTTTTTGTGTTCCCTCCTTGTCATGGTTACTGCCCCTTCTGTTGTCCCCACAGAGCATCTCTGATCCAAATTTTCATGCTGAATCTCCCCTCAAGGTACATGATGACTGTTGGTGTGGTGAAGTGAGGTTCACCCTCTGACCTGTGACTGAGTCTTGTTATTAGGCAGGGACTTGCCCTGGTTCTGGACTGTCTTTCCAGGTGTTCCCAAACTGCTCCAGGACCAATACTGGCCCTAAATTATGTTCATGTTCTACTTCATGGAAGATGGTCCTTTCTGTAGCTGTGCTTTCCCCCTCATGTAATAATTGTCACCAGTGTCCTCAACTTCCAGATCTATTTCCCTTTCCTGCATATTGTCATGTTTATTTAGTAGTGAAGAGAATGGAATATATGTGATCACATGCAGGCAATGGATGCTTATTTTACCCTACCAAGTGTCACAGAACTGTGCTTACAGGTTAATGGTTCTCTCTGTACATGTTTATCTGTGAAATGAAGGTAAATTGATAGCTATGACACAGGTCTTTTGTGTATATGTAAAACTAAAATAAGATGATGGGTACTACATGTATAAATATGCATGTAAAATAATAAAAATCATATTTTACTAAATGTTCTCGTTGCCAACAGGACAGTCCCTCCTGCACTGATACACTGCTCTCTGTGTAGGTACCCAACCCAAGACTTGCTTATATATCAGAATGACATGCAAATAGGGGTTCCTCTATCAATGAAAACAGTGCAGCCCTGACCCTATAGCTCTGAGACAGAAGCCCCAGCCCAAGGATACACAGATTTCCCCATGCCATGATCAAGACTGAAGAGACACAACACACCCAGAACTGACTTCAGCAGACCAACCAGAAGAATAACTTATCCAGAAACCTATTGTGCATGAGGAATGAGAATTCTTACTTTTTACTTCCCTAAATAATAATTTTAACTTTAACTCTTTAATCCTGGTAACTAGGGGCATAGTTACCAGGATTAGAGGAGTCAAAAACTAGATTGTGGATGCTGCAGCCAGGGAGTGAGTAGTTACAGAATAAGTGAGCTTATCCCAGGTAGCTTTGTGGAGGTCACAGCCCTGACCCAGGATGACCATCTCACAGGTGTTCTTCTTATAAAAATGCATAATGTATACTCACAAATTACCGTGATACCAGTGTCATAGAAATGAAAACTATAAGAGCAGTGATGCACAGACCCTTTGACTAAAGGAATGTAGACATGCCCAAAGCCAACAGCAAGGCCAAATTGATGACATCAGATAATTTGACAATCAGAACCCACTGGTAGAAAACCAAGTCAGAACATTACCTTCTGGGCCTCAGACCCCTTACTCCCTTTTGGTTGGTGAGCAAGGCCAAAATTTATCTTTTCCTGTAGGATATGGTCATATATGAAGAAATCTTCATGAGGATTCAACAACAGAGAGATTCAAGAAGATGCTGGTTTCTTTACGAAACTGACTGTAATGGCTGTGGGTTCACTGAGCTGTGAGTCTGTATTAACATCAGATGCTGAAGTCTGAGATCAATGGAGCAGTTCATCATGCAGGAAGGTGTGCAGCTGAATAAAATCTGAAGATCAATGGACCCTGAATCCATCATAGAGACAGTGTGTCTGCAAGTAGACTAGGTGTTCCAGACACCCTGCCATACGGCAAGCTGATCTCACTCATTGTCTCACTGCTACCCCACCCACCAGCAGACTTGCCTGAACAGCCTTACCTGAGGCAGCTGAAAATACTGATTCTTCTTGTGACTTATCAGGTTTTCTTCAGGATACAAAAATAGACTCTGCAGAAAACTTCCAGTTGCTAGCTCCAGTTATCAAAATCGACCCAGTTCTACTCTGACCCCTCTCAGAGCAAGACTGATCACTTCAAACCTTGCATCTTGTTTTGCAAGACATGAAAAAACAGGGAAAATTAAGATTTATGCTTTTAACATCTGTTCTTTGATTGTGGATATTTCTGATGAGCTTTGTAAAAAAAGTTTTCACCCTGACAAGAGATAATTCGGGGATACATTCCATGTGCACACTGCAGGAAAAATGGGTGAATTTACTGGTAATTTTCTGAAAATTATTCACATTGTGTGTGTGTGTGTGTGTGTGTGTGTGTGTGTGTGTGTGTGTGTGTGTAATTTATGGAATAGTAGGGGTAGTGTGGGTTGTAGGTCAATGCAAAGATTCTCAGATGTAA